>JBBYHM010000001.1:3374628-3386104 GCA_038381775.1 Adansonia rubrostipa | reverse complement strand
CAGTTTTCTTGGCTTTTGTTGAAGAAGTGAAAACCGAAAGGGTGACAAATTCATAATTCTTAATGGCAACATGGTCCCGAAATTTGGGAGCAAACGTTAATGGACCATGTTCATACAAAAGATGGCTTATACACGAATTTATAATTTAATCTAGTCTGTTTATATAATTATTTTTAAAATATTATATTTAACAAATTAAAATTTTAAATTTTAATATTTGTAATTTTTTTATATTTAAAAAAAACTCTATATATTCATGTTTGAACAACATTAATACTATTAAAAGTTTAGAGAAAAAATTGTATAAAATGATTATTTTATATTAATTTATATATCTTTTATTCCAATCATGTCATATAATTAGATCTTTCTTAAAAAAAAATTATTATCATTTAATAATTTCATTTAAAATGTAATAAATAATTAATTTCTTATAAAAATTTAGTTACATGGTATAACTTGATAAAAAATGCTTACATCCAATTTACATATAAAATGAGCTTACATGTGTCCTTTTTTTTGGGGGAGGGGGGGCATGGGGGAGAAAGGAGAGAAAAAAAGAGAAGAAAGGAAGGAAAAAGGGAAAAAAAATTGCTTGTTCTATTTGTGTTATTTTGATGTGTCTATATATTTATATCATATTTATATTATTTTTTGTATTAAATTTTAATTATTTTTTATATTATGTTCCTTTTATATCTCAATCATATTATATTTTTATATAGTTTGTCATTGTAATTCAATTTTAAAAAAAATTTATATATTCATGTCATGTTTTTATATTCGTATATAAATTATATATATTTTATATATTCATCTATAAGTATCATGTTCATATTATTTTCTATATCATGTTTTAATTATTTTTTATATATATCGTGTTTGTGTTTTTTTTCTTATGTTTAAAGTATAAAAAGTTTATATAAATTTTTATAATTTAATAATTCAATTATGTATATTTTAATATATTTATATATTTATGTTGTATTTATGTTATTTTCTATATCATATTTTAATTATTTTTTAATTTATATATATTTTATATTCATACCATATCTTAATTTATCTTATATTTTATATAATTAATTATTATGATTCAATTAAAAAATTATTAAATAATTGAAATATCCATGTTAATATTGATTAAAAAACTGCAAAAACTTGCTAGTTTTGCTCGATGCTATCATAGTTAAACTTTTATTTTACAGAAGAGCATTTAATACAATCTTTTTCTTTTTTTTTTTTTTAAAGTTTAAAAACCTCGGATCAGGTGGTGGTAGATGCTGAGCTGATGATCTCTTCTCTTCTAGCCTTTCGGATTGTGGTAGGAAGGAAATCGAACCGAAGATTGCTGTGATCAGAAGTGAAAGGTGATTTTTTTTTTTTTAATGGAATGGAATGGAATGACGCTCTTCAAATTCAAACTCGCCCCAATGACGGACTGAGAGAGTGACATTTGATCACTTTGACGAAGCGAATCCTGATCATTTTTTCTACCACTTTTGCCACGCTAATGCTCCTGGCTCTGGCTCTGGCTCTGGCTCTGCCCTATAAGAATGTGACAATTGACAAATATTTTCAGTACTACAAGGGCTAAAACCCTTCATTCATTCTACCCGTCTAAACAGCGAAATTCCCACTTTAAGGTTTTATTTTTCCTTTCTTTTTTTCGCTATTTTTGGGTTAATGGTTACATCAGACTCAGGAATCCCCTCCCAATACTGAGATACCCCATTTTGGGAGCCACTTTATATTTGCACTTTTTAGACTTTCAGGCCACCCACCACATGATCAGATAGGCAAACCAAAATTGTATTTTGCTAGCAAAAAGCAATTCCACTGCCACTGGCTTCAACTCTTTCCTTGTTTTCAATTTATTCAAGCCACCAAATTTAGCATAGAATAGTCTCCATCAATCATCATCCCACGGGAGACAGGCATTCAGGACATATGAATTAGGATATATTGAAATAAAAAAATAAAAATAAACCAATATTGCATAATAAAGCAAAAAATATATAATAATCGTTGTAGATTAAATATTTGTGATTTTTTGAAATTTTTTTAGTTTAAATTTGTTTAATTTGTTCGATAAATAAATTTATTTATCATTCAAATATTATTATTTGAATTTGAATATTCAATATTACTCACATCAAAATTAAACAATGCGGATTCAATAACAAATCGATATTCAAATATTCCTATTTAAATCAATAGTTGATAACAACTTTATATCTAATTTACAAGATAATATCATTTACAATTACTGTGATGCAATTAATTAATTGCTGTGATACAATTAATTTATTACAATTTTAATTTTTATAGGGTCCGTAAAAATATTATGTGAAATTCATAGTTTTTAATGGTGGATCTTTGCATAATTTTGTGTCGTAATTGAATAATTGCAAGATTGTAAAAAAAAAATAATTACACGTGGTATGCTTCCTTAATTTGTAGCATTAAAATGTGCAAAAAAATATTAAATACTGTTAGATATCCAATTTTTTTACTATATATTATCATCCCTAAATATATAATTATTATTGATTCTCGATGCCTATGAATTTATCATATTGCAGCATAGCTTTTCCTATACTTGATACCTTGTGGAGAGATTTGTAATTTGTAGAGCCACTTATTTTCTGAACTTTTTTCCCCATCAAACAGGAAAATAAAGGTTTCAGATACTTTTTTTTTTTTTTTGCTGATTAACATATATTGTGAACATAACTTTCAATGAAAGGTTAGTTCTTTATTTATATATATTGCTTTAATCAAGCACCATGATTGAAGAAAAGAGTGAATCGGACGCTCTCCTTAAGGAGAATTTCCTTTGAAAATGTTGTTTCATTATGGTTTTGGTGACAAGTGAGAGTCTTGTGCATATATAGTTGGTACTCTATCTCGGCCTTGGACCTCATTCCTATAACGCAATTCCTGGCAGAATTATTGAGGTGATCGAGCCTTTCAAAAAGGTTCTGAAATGAATGTGATTAATAAAAGGAAAAGGGCCAAAAAGAAGACGTCTCAAGTAGTGGAGCATTATCCTCCCTATCCTGTGGTCTAATCAATGATAATATTAATCTACAAAGTTACATCAAAATGGCTTTCGTGTTTTGGCCATGCAATGCAACCACAAAAGTAAAGATTTCTTTATGCCACCAAATTGTAGTGAACCTATCCTATCCGGAAGTGAGTATCCGATATATAAAAATATCGATATATATTTAATACAGTATTTAATAGATTATATTTTTTATATTCACATTTAAATATATATTAAATACAAATATTTTACATATGAATATCTAAAAAAAAATGAAAAGTTGAAAAATATAGTTCTACACAACTTTAAATCTTATTATTTATTATTATTAGTATGATTTTCCCTCTTTCAAAAGAAAGCATAGAAAAATCACAAGGAGTCAATTTGCATGCCTCATAGATAATATTGCTGGTTGTTTTCAAACGGTGCAAGGAATTAACTGTGAGGGCACACATCCTTAATCCAACATCTGAACTTAAATTTTCATTTCTTAAATAAATAAATAAATAAATAAAAAGGAATATATTAATTATGTGTGATACTTTTGTGAATGATTAAGTCGGAAAGAGACAGGTGCTAACGTAAGCCGGTGGCTTGGGAAAATGGTGATAAGGTGACCTTTACTCGATACGTTCTTTTTTTTTTTTTCCTCTTTCACATGTATATATAGTCATTTATTTTATTAATACAAAAAGAGATAACAATTTAAGGATAAGAAAATAATTGTAAATGTGGAGTTTTAAATTAGTTTTATTCAAATATTATTTTTTTAATATAATTATATGTATCAATTAAGTTCAATCGTATATTTATTTTTTATCTTTTTCCTAATAATAATTTTGTTGTTGCCCACTTGGGATTATCATGGATTCCAAAATCCACTAGCTAAGTGTAATGGGTTACTTTTGAATGGACGAGTAAATGTTGCAACTTAGCAAAACGGAATGTAATAAAAAGATGGCAGTGAGGAAGATTGGAGCAGTCCCTAGAAGATAAGTACAGTGGCAGGCGGAAAATGAAGGTGGTAAGTTACTGAAGACGGTGAAGGTTACGATGGTTATAAGAGTTTAGAGAAAAAGAGTTGTAGAGAATTCTTTAAAGCTATAAGTTTGCCCAAAGATGCCAAAAAAAAAAAAAAAGCTCCCTCAATGAAACTTTGGAATCCCTATTTATAGCTTCTCCAAGAGAAGTTATGAGAGTAGTGGGTTGATGTAAACGTTACAAGTGTAGTGGGTTGAGATAGAAGTTGCAAAAGTAGTGAGATAAGATGAAAGTTACAGAAGTATTAGATTGAGGAGTAAGTTACAAAAGTAGTGGGTTAAGGTAATTATGGAAGTTACTCCCTTAAGAATGTTTCGATAACATAAAGTGGACATTAGTTATATGACAGCACGTTTAAGAATGTACTGCCTGTGCAAAAAGAATGATAGCACTTGTATTCTAGGGAAAGGTTAAGAAAAGCACTTTTTGATAGTTTCCATAACCGAGCCTCCAAGCCATACTCTCCAAGACATCCCAAATGTGGAGAAAACCTAAGAATCCTGCCAACCTTTTAGGGTTGACTCTACGGTCTTTATTATGTAAAACTTGCTGTGCTAAGTAACGCTACTACCAAAAAATGTTGTGCTAAAGTATATCTACCAAAGTACCTGTGCTAAAGTACCTCTACCAAAGTACCTGTGCTAAAGTACCTCTACGAAGGTACCTGTGCCAAAGTACCTAGTCTAAAGCACCTACGCTTAAGTACCTATTCCAAGGCACCTATGCCTAAGTATCTGTTCCAAAGTACCTATGCTGAAATACTTGTTCTGAGATACCTGTACCAAAGTACCTGTGCTAAAGTACCTATTCTAAGGTATCTGTGCTAAAGTAACTGTTCCAAAATACCTATGCCAAAGTACCTGTTCTGAGGTACCTGTGCCAATGTACCTATTTTGAGGTACCTGTGCCAATGTACTTGTGCTAAGGTACCTATGTCAAAGTACCTCTGTTCCAAGATACCTGTTTCGAAATACCTGCGCTAAGGTACCTGTGCCAAAGTACCTGTTATGAGGTACTTCTGCCCAAGTACCTGTTCTAAAGTACCTGTGCCAAAGTATTTGTGCCAGAGTACTTGTCTGTGCTAAAGTACCCTTTCTAAAGTATATGTACTAAAGTATCTTTGTCATATGTTATTGACCGAAAATAAACATCTACATTTTGCCCCCTGCATGAGAATTTTTTTAACAAAAAAAAATTCTCATGCATTGAAAATAATTGTAATAAATAATTCTATTTAAGATAATAATATGATATAATGACACTAATAAATATAAAATTGAAATAGAAACCATAAATGAAGAAGCTAATAATTAAAGAACTAAAAAAAGCAAGAAATTAATGGAGAAAAGTAGTAGTAATAATAATAATAATAATAATAATAAAATATAAAATTTATAATAATTTTTTTAAAATAAAATACAATTAACACAGTGGGACAAATTATGTGTATAACAAATTACTGCTCGTGAAATTACATACGTGAAACCAAATACTTCATACAGAATTGCACAAGCGAAATAACAATATGTTACCAAGCAGCATTAAACTCACGAGGTAGGAATAGTGTTGTTTGTGGGAAAAATCCTGTGAGGAGCATTATGACTATTTATCATTGTGAAATTACAAAGTATATATAATTATCCGACTTTTTGGCGTTATTTTTGAAAATCTTTGTCCTCCACAATGGTAAGGCAGGAACTTACATAGGCTATTTACTTTGGATTATCTTTATTGCATGCTGCATGACTATCTCGCAATACTCATCTATGTTGGAGTTATCTTTTCCTTGCTTCTTTAAACTCTACACTATACTTATTTTACCCGAAAAAAAAGTTCTAGTATTTCTACACTTATTGTTGTATGGAATTTTCTCGTATAGGAACCCACACAGCGATCGAAATAAAATGTATAAAAACGAATACACCATCATAGCATGATGCTTGGTGTGCGTGATGTTGGGAACATGTAGGCTTTAGCATGCATATTAAGAGCATATTATACTTGAAGAATGAAAGCTTTGTATAAGTGGTGATTGGCTCAAACCTTTAAAGAAGCTTATCCATACGAGAGTAACAAAAGTAGCACACGAGATGATAATGGTAATTTTCTCCAATGGTAGAACTTATATGTGAGAGAATGTTAGAAGTAGTGCATTAGACCATAATAGTTAACTTCTCTATTGGAAGAACTTGTATATGAGAAAATGATGGAAGTGGTGCAAAAGATTGCAACGGTCAATTTCTCCATCAAGCATACTTATGTTGAGAAAAGTGACAAAAGTGGCGTAGAGACCACAACGGTCGACTTTTCCATTGGAAGAACTTATATTAAGAGAGTGACAAAAGTGCATGAGACCACAATGGCCAACTTCTCCATTAAGCATATTTGTGTTATGGAGAGGGACGGAAGTGGTGCAAAGACCACAATGGTCAACTTCTGCATTAGAAGAACTTATTTATGAGAGAGTGACAGAAGTGGTGCATGAGACCACAATGGCCAACTTCTCTATTAAGCATACTTGCATTATGGGGAGTGACGAAAGTGGTGCAAAGACCATAACGGTCGACTTCTCCATTAGAAAAACTTGTATATGAGAGAGTAACGGAAGTGGTGCATGGGACCACTACGGCTGACTTCTCTATTAAAAGTACTCATGTTGGGGAGAGTGATGAAAATATGTACAAGACCATAATGGTTGACTTCTCCATTACAAAAAAAACTTATATATAGGAGAGTAACAGAAGTGGCATATGAGACCACAACAGTTAACTTTTTCCTATGTGAAAATTTACCAATAAAATTACGACGGAAGTGGCGCATCAAGTCACAACGGTCTACCACTCTATAAATTAATGCTATTGATAAGGTAAGTTCTCTCAACTCAATGTTATGGAGAATAATTAATTCAATCAATCAGGTATCATATATGTGCAAGGCTAAGCAGCAATTCAAATTTTGCTAAGATATATTTAAATATCATTAGAGAACTACTTCCAAATACATATGAGTAATACTAATAACAATTACTTCATTAAATTTGGAAACACACCTTTTGATCAGTATTTAGTTGTTCTTCATCTTTCCATGGTAAATTTTCCTTAGAGCATTATGTTCCTTTGTAGGATGTCCTGCGGTTCTATGGAAATGATAATACATGGGATTTGCTTTTTCTCTATTAGTAGGTTGACGCTCAAAATTAGGTAAACGTACACTACCTTCATTCACCCATTTATTCAAGAGATCAAGAACTGTTTCTAAAGAGCATGGAAATGGCCCTGGAGAGACCTTTTCATCATAGCCAGGTTTGAATTTCTTATATGATGTCTCTTTATTTGCAACTAAGAAGCCACTCTTTCTTTAGTGAAAGTGATAGATTCGTTTATTATTCCCCATGATAGTATTATTGGTTCTCCTTACAGCCTCCACCAAACTTGAAAAAGAAGGTAGTGATAAATTTTGTAAATGAAGTTGAAATTCATCAAACATTCCCTGGATACACACTTTAACCAATTTTTTCTCATCATGTGCTTCTTTTATACCTAATACCTTCTCCCTAAAGTGTTGGATGTAATCCATGACATCTTCTTTTGGTCTTTGATATTCCTTACCCAAGTTAACAAGACTGATTTTCTCCTGAGTAGAAAAGAATTTCTCACCAAATATCCTATACATTTGACTCCAAGACTCCACAAAGCCAGGAATAAGGTTGACATACCAAGTGTAGGCTTTTTCAGTGAGAGACTTAGAAAACTCTTTCAATTTAAGATCATCATCCAAACCTGCTACTCCAAGAGTTTGTACAACCTTCATCACATGTTCACGACTATCACCTGTCTTGCCATTAACTTGCTTGAACTTAGGACTAGTACAGTCTTTTGGATATGGTTTTGCTGCTACCCTAGCAGGATATGGAAGCTCAAGATCAAACTCAAAAAAACTAAGGCTTTTGTTCTTTTGATCAAGCAACCTCTCGAGCTCTTCCTTTGTAATGAAGGTTTGAGTTTTAGTAGTTTGTGCCACCAATGTGGAAGTTCCAATTTAGGTTCGGTTTCCAGCGAGAGTAGTTTTGGTGTTGGTGTTTAGGGTAGGGATGGTAGTCTTGTTTAAGCCAAGAGTTCCAAGGGGTACAGGGTTAGAGGCATCAGACGTGTTTTCTCCATTGCCGTTTATTATGGGAGTGACTCCACCAGAGTTGTTTCCATTTTTATTATTTGTAGGCTGGACATGTGAGGTAATAGTGTTGGAGGAGGATGTAAAGTGGGAAATTGTCTCCATCACCTTTCTATTATTCTCTTTAAGCATTTGCATTCTTTCTTCATTTGCTTTCATCATCTTTATCAGATCTTGGATGTATGATGGGACTGCTATGTTTTGGTTTCTGGTAAAATCTTCCATATCTTCGATGAAGCAAAGTCAGGAAAGTTTTACTTAATGCAATCGCTCCTCCCCAGTGGAGTCGCTAAAATGTAATGGGTAATTTTTGAATGGACGAGAAAACATTGCAAACTAGTAAAACGAAATGTTATAAAGAGATGGCAGAGAAGAAGATTAGAGCAGTCCTTGAAAGACAAGTACGGTGACAGGCGATAATAATGAAGGTGGTAAGTCATTGAAGATGGTGAAGGTTACGATGGTTATAAGAGTTCAGAGAAAAAGAGTTGTAGAGAATTCTTTAAAGCTATAAGTTTGCCTAAATATGCCAAAAAAGAAAAAAAAACAGCCCCCTTAATGAAACTTTGGAATCCCTATTTATAGCCTCTCCAAGAGAAGTTATAAGAGTAGTGGATTGAGGTAAACGTTACAAGTGTAGTGGGTTGAGATAGAAGTTACAAAAGTAGTAGGATAAGATGAAAGTTACAGAAGTAGTGGATTGAGAAGTAAGTTACAAAAGTAGTGGGTTAAGGTAATTATAGAAGTTATTCCCTTAAGGATGTTTCGGTAACATAAAGTGGATATTGGTTATATGACAGCACGCTTAAGAATGTACTGCCTGTGCAACAAGAATAATAGTACTTGTATTCCAGGGAAAGGTTAAGAAAAGCACTTCTTAACAGTTTTCATATCCGAGCCTCCAAGCTATACTCTCCAAGACATCCCAAGCGTAAAGGAAACCTAAGAATCCCGCCAACCTTCTAGGGTTAACTCCACTGTCTTTATTATGTAAAACTTGCTGTGCTAAGTAACGTTACTACCAAAAAGTGTTGTGCTAAAGTATCTCTACAAAAGTACCTCTGCCAAAGTACCTGTGCAAAGGTACCTGTTTCAAAGCACCTATGCTTAAGTACCTGTTCCAAGTCACCTGTACCTAAATACCTGTTCCAAAATACCTGTGTTGAAATACTTGTTCTGAGATACCTATGCCAAGGTACCTATTCCAAAGTACCTATACTGAAGTACCTGTTCTGAGGTACCTGTGCCAAAGTACCTGTTCCAAAATATCTCTGCCAAAGTACTTGTGCCAAAGTACCTGTTCTGAGGTACCTATGCCAAAGTACCTGTGCTAAGGTACCTATGTCAAAGTATCTATGTTCTGAGGTACCTGTGCCAACGTACCTGTTCTGAGGTACCTGTGCTAAAGTACCTGTGCTAAGCTACCTATGTCAAAGTACCTCTGCTAAAGTACATGTTCCAAGATACATGTTCCAAAATACCTGTGCTAAGGTACCTGTGCCAAAGTAACTGTTCTGATACCAAAATACCTATGCTAAGGTACCTATGTCAAAGTACTTGTATCAAAGTACCTGTTTCAAGATACCTGTTCTAAAATACTTATGCTAAGGTACTTGTGCCAAAGTACCTATGCTAAAGTACATGTGTTAAAATACCTATGCCAAGATACCTGTGCCAAAGTACCTGTGCTAAGGTATCTGTGCCAAAGTACCTGTTCAAAGATACCTGTGCGAAAGTACCTACTCCAAAACACCTGTTCCAAAGTACATGTGCCAAAGTACTTGTTCTAAAGTACCTATGCCAAGGTACTTATACCAAAGTACTTGTTTGTGCTAAAGTACCCGTTCTAAAATATCTATACTAAAGTATCTTTGTCATATATTATTGATCGAAAATAGACATCTACACTAAGTATGCCAAGTAATTGGTACATTTTGACTGTACCTGGTGAATTTTTTTTTTTTTTTGCCAATTAACAATTTGATGGAGTATAGAAACTTGTGCAAACAAACAAAAAAAGATAAAATAGCTTTATTTATCAGATTGCAATTCAAAGGAGGTTTATTTCACCAATTTTTTTTTTTTAAAAGTTATCTTATGTTTGGTAAGCAATAATAAATCAAAAAGACTACTTAGATTCCACTAGTAATGGGAGGTAGGAAAGGAACGTCTTCAAAGAAAAAAAAAAAAAGCGAAGAAAGAATCCAAAACTTCCCACCCCAAAGCATTAAAGAAAAAGTGAAGTCACTTCTACATGACCTAATTTCTCTAGTGGATGTCTTTTGATCTTTTCCGCTTTAGACATAGATTCTCTCCCTCTCCCTAATCTTAATTAGCTTATGGCAAATGACATAAGAAGAGATCATTTTTGTTCAAAGCGCTTTGATTAGTTGGTAATATCTAATCAATTATTAGTGATAATGATGCTTATATTTTTACAAGTAAAGAAAACAATATCTCACATCTTAGTGTTCATTTGCTACAATGGTAATTAGACTTGTCTATGATTCAGGATGGGTCATGGTAAAATATTTTTTACATTTTTTATTCAAGTTTAGTTCAAAAAGCTCTTATCATTGTTTAAAAAATTATAAAAAATTATTCTTATGATTATATTTATACATATTTTTAATTAAATTTAAATAAAAATATTTTATTAATAAATAATAATTTAAAACTGAATTGAAAAATACTTATTTAGTTCCACCTCCATGCACACTGCACCCGTTG
This sequence comes from Adansonia rubrostipa, assembly GCA_038381775.1. Taxonomy (NCBI): domain Eukaryota; kingdom Viridiplantae; phylum Streptophyta; class Magnoliopsida; order Malvales; family Malvaceae; genus Adansonia; species Adansonia rubrostipa. Next base: position 3,375,111 of record JBBYHM010000001.1, on the reverse strand, counting down.
GACCGGATAGTTATCCAGTCACCAGAACAGGTACGGTGGCAATCTTGTAGGAGGAAAAAAAAAAAAAAGAGGGGGGGCATGCGTTAACAAATATACGGCGTCATGCATGGCCACTTGCCAATGTCTTTTCTTTGTTTTCTTTTTAATTGTGGTTTTTCTTTTTTCTTAGTTTATTAAGGCCGCCTTGATTAAGTTTAACACAGCATTATAATATCTTGCTTTGCTTGAGTTTGGTATCTTCGCATACAGCACTTAGTTAAACTAGAATAGAATATACTTCAAATACCAAAAGCTCCAATGACAAATATTAATTCCATATTTTAAAAAATAGATCCCAATTTATTTTTTCATTTTCAACTAGCTGGGAATATAATAATACATTCACGTAACTAAGGCTATTCAAATATACTTCGATAGTCTTGAGTACTTACATAGTTACGTGATTAATCAATTACTTTTTAATAGTTTAGGCTTTTTAAATTA
>JBBYHM010000001.1:3340717-3357409 GCA_038381775.1 Adansonia rubrostipa | reverse complement strand
TAAAAATAGATATAAATATATGATCTTATAAATATATAAAATGTATTTTAAAAAATTAAATATTTTTATATCTTATATATTTTGTATATACAGTATTTGCCATTAGACCTATTCATGGGTCGGGTGGGATCGGATTCAGGCTGAGCTTGAGTATGGTATTAATATTAAATATGCTTGCCCAAACTCGATCCGGCCCAAAACATGAGCCTCGAATTTTGCCTAAATCCGCCCATATTATATTTTTTTATAATTTATTTTTTAAAAAAAAATATATTTTTAAAATTTAATCTTATTAATTTAATAATTTTTTATTAAGTTTATAAATATAAATAATTTAACTTAATTTTTAAAATTTTCACTATAATATTATATATATATATGTACTGTTTATATGATAAAAATTACATAATACATAAAATATAAAATAAATATATATAATATAATAATAAAATAGGCTGAGTCGAGCCAGACTCGAACTTTAAAAGTTACACCCAATGCCTAACCTAATTTTTAATCGGACCTAACGTTTTTATCTAAACTTATTTTTTGAGTCTAATATATTTATTCAAACTCACTCAAATATCGAACGAATTTTCAAGCTTAAACGTATAACCTGATTTTTGAATAAATCTATTTGCCGTTCATTTGAATTACGAATAACATAATTCTTCTCAAATCAAAATATCCAATATATGTTAACGTTATCGTACGATATATAGGATTACTTATTTATTTCTTCAGTTCATCATAAAGAGATACTTTTTTCCATTCAAAGACGAAAGAATTCCTTGCATGGAGCTGTCCTCGCTTTTTCCAATTTTTTAGGAGGCTGTACGAAAGGAAAAGTCGAGATGCATTGCATTGATCAAGATTTCTTCGCTGGATAACGTCCCAAAAAAGAATATGTACAACTACTACTACACTATACATCAGAGCACACACTGTAGCAGTAGGTAACGCCCTTTTTCTCCTTTTTTTTTTCCTCCTAATTTCCTCACATTCACATAAGAGTTACAATAATCAAATCTCCATTCCTCTTTGTCCCCAACTTACATTCAAGACTGAATTTTTCTAGCATCTTGGCTGCCAAACCCATGATGATGGATGGAATCAACCTTCACCCACTGTACAATATCTCTTGTGACATAATACAACAATGGCATATGCCAAAACTTCCCATCCCAACCCACACCATGTGTGGCTCATATGGCATCGTGGCAGACACTGGCCCCAATCAAAACATCTCGCACTGATTCTGCCACTGAACTGCCTTCGTAATCTGATAAACAAGCACCTCCGCGCAGGAAGCAGTTATAAAAGGCACAGATGGCCGTCACCCTTCAGAGGCAGTTGAAACACCTGGGGTATTTGACAAAACAGCCTAGCCATTGTACTCCAATTGTCCATCAGAACGAGCATCCTGTCCAAGCTGCTTCTCTTTGGGAAGACAGTCGATAGGAACATAACAATATCCTTTCGGTAACCGCGAATTCTTCATAGATGCTTCATCTGAAGTCATTACCAGCTCTTTTTCAAATGTTTCAATGGGCTGAGATTAACAGCCAGGCAAGCATCAGTCAAGATTCCTTTTAGGTTGTGTGCGCGCATGCGTGAGAGAGAGAGAGAGAGAGAGAGAGAGAGAGAGATGATGCAAGGTTAACAAATAATGATCTGCAAAAACTAAGATCATACCTTTCTGGATTTTGAGTTGCATTCTCCTGCATTATCCAAACCTTTACGAGATGCAAGAGAGTATCTATGAGGGATCTGCTTCCCAGAAAATGGTACCCTCTTCTCTGTTGGCTTTCGGACAAAAAGGCTTTGGGAAGTGGAACTGTCATTAGCCCTTTGATAATTGTCCATAGGCACAGGAACCTCCGTTTGATGCTTCACTGAAAGAGTACTGTCCACAGTTACATCATCTGATCCAATTGCTAAATTGCATGATTTGTAATCATCCGTATGGCCCTTGAGAGAAGTTGTCGCAGATTCTGAGCTAACATCTGGATGGAAAAAGGGACTATGAACAAGCACTGAACGATTAACATGATCTCTTCCACAAGCAAGAATTTCATGTGAGGAAAGAACCAACTCCCGCTGCAAACATTCAAAATCACATCCTCAGATTTACTCATATAAAATAGAAAAACTATCTAACAGCAATAGTCGCATCAGCAAAACAAGAGACTTAACCATTTAGAAAAACCACCTTCAATTTTTCACGTTTAATGATTCTTTCACAGAGAAGGCGTAATCTCTCCAGTTCAACCTGCAGAGGAGAATCCAAGGACAAAACGCAATGATCATACAATTCATACAACACTATACATTACAAGACCAAAATTAGTAAATATTACAAATCTAAGCAACCCAAAAATTGCCAAGAAAGCCCTTACCCGAATTTGCCTCATGTTTTTCAACTCCTCAATTCCATGGTTTTCAGTTTCAGCCTACATACATTATTGAACAGATAAAAATTACAGTACGCATAACCAACAAAAAAAAAATCAGTAATTTGTTAAAAAAGTGTTATCAAACCTTTGTTCTCTGCTCCACACTGTGCTTTTCACAATAAGCTCTGTGCTGCAATTTGCCACCACCAAGCTTTACATTCATATAGAAGCCAGCACTTCTAGCACAAGAGGGATGAAAAGTGATTTGACATTGACCATAACTACACTGCAAAGAATAAAACTATAGCCGCTTAGCTACATATTATCTTAATTGCAACAACAAATTCTGGTTTACAATTTGAGTATAAAGAAGGTAAGAGAAGGAATTATAAATCTCACCTTAATGCATGCACCATGCTTGCAACGACATACACAACAAATATCAACCCCCCTTAAAAACATCTCCTGATATTCCATTCAACATCAGTTTAAATAAGATTTATAAAATTTTCCCGAAGTAGTAAGGTATCTAATGCCTTAACATTCATACATACCATTCCTTCTACAGGATTTACTTGTCCCCTTCTGAATGTCGATTCAAGAACCCACTAAAAATATTAGGGAAAAACCACTTCATTTCATTTCATTGGAAAGAGATGAAACATTAACAAACCAACAAGAAAGATAAAATCACCTCAGTGCAGAAAGCATGTACCCACTGGCCATCTATAGATTTCCTAAAAGCACCAGTAGCACCACCACAAAAAACACATTCAGCTGCAAGATAAGGTTTCTCCCAAAAATTTAGTGATTGAGCTCCAGAGGAACTAGATGAAAACAATTCTTCACATAACTCACAGTACCAAGGACCAGTAGATTCTTTAACATTTCGATAGCAATCCAAGTGAACTGCAACCTGTAAGCACAAGGGCTAAATCAAAATTCCAAACAGATAAAAAGTAAAATATTCCATTAAAGAAAGAAAAACTAATCTTTTCAGGCTAGAGAACCTTGCACCCAGAACAGACTAAAATGGGATTCAGAACTGTCTCCGATCGTCTACAGATGTCACATGACCTAGGATGTTCTTTAGAAAAATCTGAAACTGATTGAACAACATCAGAGTATTTTTCAGATGAAATCCTTGGGACAGCATTCCTAGAAAGTGCATCTTTTGCTCTTGTCTGAGAGCTAATGCCAGCCCTTCCAACAGAAGCATTCAGCTTCGATACATTCTGCAAAGAGAATAGAGTAAAATTTTATCCTTATTTGGAACCAAGAGAAAAATTCATAGAAAAAGATCCATTAGAATAACCTCTTGCTGACTAGAATCTTCCAAGCCATCTTTTCTTGATGATGAAATCCTGGAAGAAGCAGCTATGGCAGCAGTTGCAGCAGCCAAAATGGCCTGTGCCTCCTTATGCCTTCTCTCTTTACGGCCCTGCTTCTTTGCTTCTCTTAGCTCATAAAGATATTGATTAACAAGCACAGTATCCCATCTTATTGTCCTTGCTGCTTCAACCTCCTGTGGTAGACTTTTAGCAACCCTAGAAACTAAATTATCTGCAAGCAGAATATTGCACAAAATGCAGGTTATAAGTCATGACATATGACACAGACAACTACACAAAAAGAACCTTAAAGAGTAGAAAAGATGAATACCAGTAACACGATTTCTTGCAACTGCATTGCTCAGCAACCTACGTTGATAATATATAATTTCCCCTTCTATTTCATCCTCTGGAGACAATTTCAGAGCTCCCAATTTCCTAGCCTTAAACAACAGCTCTAAATCATCAGACTGACAACTCTTTTCATTGCACTTTGAATGTTCACTTTGGTGACTACAGCAAACGCTGGCATTCGAAGATGCCACAAACCAAGAATGATCTCCCTCCCTTGCGCCTGCAAAGTGGAACTTGTGAGACCTGCTCAAAATGACAAGCAGAAAGAAAGAAGAAACTGCAGGATAAATAAGAAGATGAAACTTGCCAACGAACTCATTTAATGTGTCCATTCTGCCTTCAAACTCACCCTCTCTATTCTTACAAAGCATCCCATCATGCATCTGAAGCAATTGCTTGTGTATATAGGGGTGAATGTAAAAATTAGAAAATTCTTCAGTTCTTCTGTGATACAAAAGTATCGAGAATCAGAATTACCTCATCAAAATAGATGGAAAATACCTCCTGTGAACTATAAAAAACACCAATAAGGGGGAAAATAAAGGGCTATATGGTACAGGATTAACAGTCTTTTTATAAAGCTTACATGAGATCGCCGATAATTGGATTCATGGTTGGGCAAATGGAACTTTCTATATCTGTTTTCTTCTCAGAAGAGGTTGCCCTCTCTGATTGACTCCTTTCATAAAGGCTGTCATTTAAGAGATCAGTTGAATTTCCTGTCCAATCATACAATTTTAATTTAAGGATAAAATACGCATCAAAATCATAAAAAACAAGAAAATTACTTGATAAGCTAAGTCCAAGAAAAGAAAACAGGGGAAGAAAAAGGAAGAGAACATTATCACAGAAACTTCATCGCAACTTAAAAATGAGATGCCAGCTTCTGGTATGCCATACTGTACAAAAAACCACTTGACCATATCACCTACTTATAACTGCCCCACATTTCTAGAAAACATGGATTTTTTTTTTTTAACATTTTCGGGGATACTGTAAAATGCAATTTCATCAAGGAAGTTCTTGTGATTGAGCCTTCCAAACAGATACCAAACTGACACTTTCAACTGACAATTAGAAGTGCAAAAATATCCTTAGATACTATCCCTAATGCCTGTTATTAAATAGCTCAAGGATTTACCAGCCTTGGCACGCCACTTGATTCTACATGACATATGAACGGCATGCCAATACTAACATCGGTTATTAACATTGTACTTGGCATAAGAGGCCAAGTATATTACAATCGGCTCAAACCAAATTATGGAAAAAGAAATATTGGTGGGAAGCCATATCTCTTAAATGAAGCAGCACGGCACCCATAACAAAATCCAAAACCAAAAATTGACATATTTAATCAACCATTACAAAACAATCAGGACCTGAGACAGCTCCGCAAAAAGTACAATGAAGAACTAGCTTTTGCAAACAAATGAGAATAAATATAGAAAATAGAATCTCATCCGACTAGCATTTGCAACATATGCAGGAAAGAAGTAATAGATATTACATCAAGCAAGGAAAAGATTTAGTCACTTTGACATAAAATTTTGCAACATGAGGGTCCACTTTGACCGATAGGAGAAAGAAAATGGAAAACTTTTGGGCCACTGTAAACTGCTTTGGCACAGTAACATTATCTCCCCGCTAAAGAACCAAAAGGAAAAATGATATTAATTCTCTTTCCCGAAAATATTTCTTGCAAAACAACTTACAGGACACTGACAGATATTTCAGTTTCTTTCAGACTCTGTGAGGGAAATTCTTTTCCAAGAAAACTTTCACAAACAACAAAGAATCATTAACAGGAAATGTGTTCACTAAAGAAAATCAATAAAGTGAATACGATATTGAAACTTAAGTTTAGCCTTCATTTCCTCTTCAAATTGGAAATGCAGGAGAATAGAGATTGAATCCCTCTTAAATATATTGATCTTGTTTCAGAATGAGAGATTCTTTCTTATGTATGCATGTTAGAATCTGCTACACACAACCAACCAGAATACAGTTCTAACTACCATTTATTTTCAAAGAAAAGGTGCAGACATGATTTGGAATGAGAACAGAGAGAATAAGAAAGTACAAAGCCACGCATATATATTACAACAGAAATTTCAAAATAACAATCTAGAAACAACCAAGGCTGCATTACTTAACCCACAAAAAGAGAACCAGATCAACAATATGACTTGACCAACAAAAAGGGTATTACATAACAAAGAGTACCTTCAGATGTGAGCAAATGCCTCTCAGAAGAGTCCTGGGAACCATCAGGGTCTGCCGAATTCTACACAGACAGAAAAAAAAATCACTTAAGAAGCAGAAAAAAGATGAACTAAAAATAATGCAAGGGCTTAAAAGTAAAGTAAACTAAGACAAATTCTAATTAAAAAAAAGGATAAACCAAAAAAATTCTAAGTCAAAGCATTAGGAAGAAGAAGGCTTTTATGTCACAAGAGGAGAACCTAAGACAAGAAACCAGACAGCTGAAACTTAGAACAGAGAATCCCCAGTGCATCTAAGCTCAGACCAGAAAACACCAACCTCCTATCCCATCAAAAGAAAAGGGACGCACCATTATAATTATAAAAAAAATTAAAAAAAAAAGGGAAGAAGAAGATATTAAGGGCTGATGGAAGCATAAAACATAACGCAATATGCACATAAAAAGAAAAAAGAAAAAAAAAAAGAAAAAAGGAAAACGTTGCTTCAAAAATAATCAATGTTTATGATTAAAATATCTAGTTAACTAGAAAAACTCCAGCAGCACACAACATGGGCTCCACAGATAAAGCAACCAAACTTGAAAATCACCTGAAAGGCTACTAGTCAGCAAGCAACACTATACCACATTAGGGAAACAACGTGAAGATACCACTCATATTGAAATAATCATGGGTTAATACATCCAACCATTATTAGCAAAGCAAAGTAAACAGAACATGCAAATACAAGCTTAAAAACAAAACTCACCTTCCTAATTGTTTCAGGAATGGATGCTTGACTTGAATCATTTGTTTCTTCCTTAGCAACTAGATCAACACTAACTTCATCCATCACTGCCCCATTATCATTTATGATTTCATCAGTGGAGCATATTACTTTTTTATCCCTCAAAATCCTCACATTACTCTTGGTTCTTCGCCGAGGTGGCATAGACTTAGCAGCAACAGGATCTGTTATGTCAGACTTGGATACCATTATATCGTCAGAACTATCCATTACTCCAGTCTCATCCTTTGATGACATCAAAAACTTCATATTAACTTTTAAATTTTTTTGGGAGGAGCCCATATATGCATGATTATAAAACCATTTCACTATTTTGCATTGCAGATCAGGTACCAAGCTATCATCCTGACGAAAGTAAGACCAAAAATAACATTAAAGAAAATTAAAGGACGATGAAAGCACAAACCAACAACTAAAACTGCTTTCAGAAAACAATTGCAAGATAAAGAAGTCATGATTGGAGGCATTACGTCCAATAAAGCACTCAAAGAATCAGCCGAGAGTCCAATGTCAACTGCTACATCTTTTACATTGACTTTACCTCGGTCAATTAGCTGCATAATTTGTAGACTGTAAGACAGAAGAATCCAAAGATTTAAAAACATTGAGAAAATATTATCAACCCCTGGATGACTGTATCAGTTACCTTCTTCAAAATCAATGCAAAATTAAGGGAGTTAGATGGATTAAGAACATTGCCATTGCTCCTCTCCAACAACTCCACAGCAACTGGCTGCCGTGTCTCACCACATTCAGATGCAACTTGGGCATTTGATCTGGTGCCAGATAAGCCTATTTCTTGCAACTCACCATCACCAGATTTATCAGAGTTATCATCTGGAGCTTCGATGTCCACTGCAATTTTATCTCCATTTTTTAGGCCAATTTTTAATTTTTGAGATTTGTCCATAGATTGAAGAGGAAGTTGGTTGGTGATAGAAGAGTCACTGGCAATAGCACAAAGTTCTCCAAGTTGTGGGGAAATGCTGTTGTCATGGATTTCTGAATGCTTAGAGCAAAATGCCCGTAACTCGATCTGTATAGAGAATATGGAGCTGATAAGAAAACCTCAAAATAGTAACCAAGTGACTGCTAATAAACAATAACAACAAAAAAGATCCATATTTCAGAAAAAAAAAATTAAAAGACTTGCATTATCACACCCATATCTTCCCCAAACTTCCATTCTATGCCTCGCTTCTCTTGCACATAAAGGATGGAATGAGGTTCTGCAAGTTCCTGTAAGAACCACCAACATCCATCACAAGCGGAAGCATTATAAACACGTTCAGAATTTCAAGAAGATTAATAAACAGAAAAAAAAAAGAAAGACAATAGATAGCTCAGCACTGGAGCAGCAAACCAATTAAGTTAAAAAAACTTGCTCAAATTTTGCAGGAAGGAAGCCAAGATAAGGAAGGTCGAACCTTTGTGATCATTTATTTCAAGATTATGTTAGTCTTGTATAAAAATTGCTCCCTTTGATGAACTATTAAACGTGCAATGGGCTACATACAATTAAAAAAAAAATTAAAGAATAATGGATATTAAGGACACAAGTTGCAAATATACCGTCTAATGATCTACCAATTTCCCATTACACAACACATGATGACGTAAAAACCTATTGCAACCTTAAAAGTATTAATAGAGTTGACTTCAGAAAGTTGCCCAGCAACTAATAGCAGTTCTATGATAAGGCAAATAAATTTGTTAACTCATTGAAGTCCCTTGGAAACTTTAATAAAAGCATCATTTTCAGGTTCCAACAGAAAAAAGAAAAAAATATTCATGATTGGACAGCAACCCGAATGAGGATATTCATTCATTACTGAACTACTCTCTCCTTTTCCTCAAATTCCTGACAACAGTTTTGCTTACCCCAAAAAAACTGGTAATGGGATTTTCAAGGCACCCAAGTAGTTGTCACAGGGCAAGAAGCCAACAACCACAGTGCCACTTACGATCACAAACATGACACTTCCTTGCTAGCTCAGGATTGGACATAGATATGGTGATACACTTCCCTTCCCATGTAAAGAGACCAAAAGATCTTCAATAAAAGACAAGAACACTTGAAAAGTAATTGTATCCAGAATGTACCTATCTCTAATCCAAAAGACAGATTATAATAAGAAAACCAAATGCTATAAACTGTGAAGCAAAAAGTATGTGATACAAAAAGCTATGAATAATATTTTCATGAAAACTTCCTTTCACTCCCATTTAAACTTGATCAGCTATAACCACAGTTATAACCTCATATCCAATGCCTTTACAAGGTCCAAGCAAGTCAATATCACAAGGAAGGGAACTCACCAACGATTCTCTTAAGTAATTCTCCATAACAGTCTTCCTAACTGATATCTCACACTTGCATCAAAAGAACCCGAAAATTTCTCAGCATAACTGTTCCCAGAGTTTATTTTTCTTTATAAAGCGTTCAAAACTGTCCTCTCCAGTGTCTTCATAAAATATTTACAAGGCATAGATTCAAATTTTAGAACACCTTTTCTAAACAAAGCAGTAGCCTATGATACAAAAATATGCTCTTAGACAAACCTGTTTATCTCCAAGATAGTAGTAACATTACCAGATGAGTAACTTTTCTACAAAGGTTTGTTGAACAAAGAGGGTATCTCAAACTACCATGCTTCCTTCTTCATAACAGTCAGAAAATTTCCAGACCAAACAATTTTTTTAGGGAGACAGACGAAGTATTACAGAAATGATAATGGAGGTTGATACTCAAGGAAGTTACACTAAGTTTGGATAGATGATAGTAAAGGAAAGGAAAGTAAAGAAGGGTAATTAAGGTTTTTTTTAAAGGGAAAGGAAAGGATGCATCTTTTCCTTGTTTGATAATTAAAATTTGTTAGTCAAAGGAAAGTAAAGGAATGTTAACCTCAATCATTTAGTTAAAGGGTGGAAAGGAAAGGAAAAGACGTACATTAATAGACATTTTCACTTTTGGCCTTTGTAAAATAATAAAATAACAATATAAATATTACTCGTCAGATTATTAAAAAAAAAAAAAGTAAATGTTATATTAAAATTATGAATGTAATATAAAAAGAAAAAAAAAAGATAAGAAAAAATTTACTACAGTTTTCGACGTCAATCACATTAAGTATATAAGTCTATAAATAGAATAATTATTATTTGTAATATTACTTATAATTTGATGAATGTAAAATAGGTAATATCAATGTTGTCAAGGCATGCGCCTAGCCTGCTTGCAGCTTAGCATTGGACAACATAAACGCCTCATACCTTTCGGGTGAGGCACATTTGATCAGGCGCATGCTTGGGTGGGCTTTTTCTAAAGTGACAGGCAAAAAATAGCCGCCTGATGAAATTCTCTTTAATTTGAACCTTTTTATTAGATATACCTTTACCAGTAAGAAAAGGGATGGTATAAAGCTCTTCACTTTTCAATATTTTATTTTTCAACAACAGAAATGAGACCTTAAAGAAGTCATGCATTTTGGCGAACAAAAAAATTTACAAGTTTTGTAGATAACTTGGACCATTCTTTAGAGTTTATTATCATAATTATATATCTTAAGCTTACACACATATATATATAAATAGATATATATATATATATATATATATAGAGAGAGAGAGAGAGAGAGATACATACAAAAACACACACAGATATGTATTGCACCTTACTTCAGTCAGGCGAACACTTTTTTCACACCTTGTGCCCGAGGCAATATAAGGGCTCTAGTGCCTAAAGTCTACCTCGCATCCCTGACAACAGCGGGTAATATGGATATTTCATAGTTAAAGTTTTTTCTACTTTCCTTTCCCCTCTTTTTCCACCAATTTGGGGTGTTGGAAAAATCAGCATTTTAAAGTAAACTGAGGGTGTTCATTTTTAATTATCCAAAAAAATAAAGAGGGTGTTTGGTATCCCTCTCTTTCCTTCAAATAAAATCGAAGTTACCAAACAAGGTAAGGGTTTCGCCATTTTCCCTCTTTTCCTTTACTTTCCTTACCATCCACTCAATCCATGCATAGTGTTAATGAATGGTTTCTGTAAAGCATGCTACTTTTACATGTTCCTTCCAAGTAATTTATGGCCACAGAATAGATATATTCACATTTTTATGAGAATAACCCCCGCACTGGAACACCAAACAAGTTGTATAGAAGTTACATCCCATACAAAAAATAGAAAATGAAAAGCAAACTTTCTATAAATAAAAAAGATTCCAGAAATAACTGTTCCTAATCGAACTTTGCCAACCTCCGCACCATATGGATCTAAAACAACCATAAACCTAGAGCTGCCAATAAACATGAAAAGCCGAATGCTTAAATACCACAATTTTTAAACAAATCAAACATACCATAAGACCATAAGTGGCCATTTTCGTTGTTTGTAAACAGAATATAACATTCTGATATTTAAACATCTGCCTCACTCTCATTCTTGTTTCTGAAATACATTAGTTTATTTCCCTCAACTGCGAGTGATGATACCATAAAAAATGCAAGCAGTTGTTGTAGATAAGTATATCTTCTCTATATGGAAATTCCTTGCGCAATATTAAGATAAAATTAAAAGAGGAAACTATTCTACGACAGTTGAATAAATTACTGCACCAAGATACGGAATGCAATGAAGTCCCCAGTGAATGAAAAAGAGATATCACCTCTTATAGCACAAAAGGGAGCAAAATGATCATTCAGACTTGCCAAAAAGGGCAAAAAGTTTCAGATAGGCTCTTTGATTTGAATCAACCAACTTACTACGTTAAAAAGACTCAAAAAACAATTTCAGCTAAAAATACACGAAAAAAAAAGCATGTGGAAATTATTTGTAAAAGATCGTGCCCAGTGCTGGAAATTATTTGTGTGAACAGAAAATAAAAGGGAAAAAAAGTTCTCTAATAGCGAGAAGCGTAAACCAAGGTGACGCCATGGACAAAAAATTCCCTTCTTTTATTTGAATTTTTTAAAGTTACTACTTATAAAAGAACAAAATAATAGCCATTACCCTTGATAGGAAGCACTTCAAAGAACATATTTCAGAGTGGCACATCTCTAGACTAATGGAAATAAAAAGTAGCCAAAGATTTGAATAAAAGAATGCCCTCCTTTCACCAACCAAAAAATAGAAGCAGAATGGTACGAAGAAAAGGTAGCAACAAACATACCATGACTGCACCGAACACATGCACCATACTTCACCTTGCATACATTACAGACCAATTTCTTTCTGGTGTCCTTTATTCCTCCCACATTAATAATCGGTTCCATCTTTCTCAAGTCTTCTATATAAACCTCAGGCATCCAGTGTGAGCAAAACAAGTGAGCAAACTCCACAGTCGCGCCATTTTCATCATTCTTCTGGATGGGCTTTAAAGCACCACCCTGCTTCGGACAAAGTACACAAGGTTTTACTGTATCATTGCTGTCATTTGTCCGCTTACACCACGAACAGAACCAAGAACTATCTACTATATCATTTTGCACACCATAGCACTTTTGATGAACAGCAACCTTACAAGAACTACAAACAATCAATCCGTTTGATTCTCTTCTGGTATCATCAGTGCAACAGAAGTGACATAAAGATGAATTCCCATCACATGGACATGCAATTAATATTTTCTCCAGCCCAACATCCTCTCCAACAAGCTTCCGCTTCTTTGAAGGTCGCTCTGAAGTTAACAATATCCTACTCCTAGACCCTAAAAGCCACTCTAAACCCATCGTCGAATCTGAAACAGAGTACCCTTCTGCTTCCTTCAATGAAAATTGAGCTTGTTTTGCCACGCTATCAATATCCATTAACTGCCCATCCTCAACGTTGACGACCTCCTTCCCTTCTTTACCAGCATCACCATTTTCATTTCTAACATTAAAATTCTCTCCACTACTCACACTCGCCTTCTCATCAACGTCATCCAAATTCAAATTGCCCTTTGGCTCATTTCCAATATACGGAATCATAAAACACTTCTTCCTAGCAGCTAAGGACCTAGATGGTGTAATCTCAAACAAAGCATCAATATCTGGAAAAGTTAAGTCCCGAAAAAACTCTTCCATTTCAAACCAAATACTCGTGCCTCGCACCTTTTCCCCCTGTCTCGAAGACTTCTTGTCCACTCCCGAATGCGACTTCTTATGCTTCTTCCTGCTATCAGTCTGCTTCAATAAACTAGCCAGTCCACTAGGCAGCGTTGGCACACTCAACCCGGAAACAGAGCCACCTTCAACGATATCAAAAGGGGAACGTTCGGAAAGGACTTTCCGTGCTTGAGAAAAGAAATCGACACCAACCTCGCATTGCTTCTCGGCAGTCTCAGGTTTGGTCAGCGGACTCCGACTGGAAACCCTAGAAATTGGGCGGCAAGGCCTCTCCTCGGTGCCGCAACCTCCGTCCACACCCCTACCCATCATCTTCTTCTGCCGGTGGCATAGGGTTCCCGTCATCACATACGACAACCACAAGCAGCAGTACCCACGACCCCTTCGTGTCCCATAACCCTCGATACTTGGCCCAACTCAAACCCTAAACCTAATCCTAATCCTATCCTATCCTATCTCCGCCCGTCGGGGAAAAAACCTAACCCTAAAATTCAAGTTCCACTATCAGTCTTATCAAAGAGAAATGAAAGAAAAAGGGACAGCCATAGAAAGGGAAACAAGAAGGATAAACTCGCGTCTAGGGTTAGGGTCTGGTTTCGGATCCCGTTTTTAAGTGTTATTCTGCTTGTTTCGATTTTCTTTTTTTTTTGGGATCCTCTAAGAGAGAGAGAGAGAGAGAGAAATGAGGGAGTGGGGAGAAAATAAGAGAGAGAAAGATTCGCGTTTTTTGCAGGCAAAAAGGACGGTACGTTTTAGGAGGTTATTTACTTTTTTTTTTGTTTTTTTTTTTAATTTTTAAGTGGGGTTTAGATAGGATGTGGTCACACCATAAAATGTGTGTTTGTAAGGTTTCCCATTTCACCACGTGGCGCATGGCTATTGGTTCAAATGGATGACATGCAACCATCGCGGGTGTAGATTATTTGGGATTTTTCTTTCTTTCTTTATTGGTGACACCATATCATGTGTATTGTCATGATTATTGTTTTCTTTTTTAAGATCATGGCACTTTATAACTGTAACACATTTTTTTATATTATTTTATTATATATTAATATAATAATTTCTAATTTTATTTTTTATTTTTAATATAAAAATATTATTATTGAATAATAACTCTGAAAAATTGTCCGTCAAACGTTTCTTAGCCAAATATTTAATGTTTAGCCTGCCTGAAGCTTTACGAGGTAGGTTTTCAGATTTGAAATGCGAAGACATTTAGGAAAGTTACTTGGAGAAATCCGGAAAATGGTAAAATATAATAATAATTATTAAAAAAATTAAATTGAAAAAATAATTTTAAAAAATAATTATTATTATAATTATTAATAAAAAAATTATAGTTATATATTTATCTCGATTTTTTGTTTGTTATCTTTTTTTTTTACAGCAACAAGCAATACGTCCGTTCTTTGAGGAAGAAATTGATCGCTCAATAAAATTTATTATAATATATATATATATTTAAAATATTATTTAAAGATAATAAAAGATCAAAAATATTTTATATTAAATTTTAAATTTATAAAATAAAAAATATATTAAATATTAAATTATAAATTAATCTTAAATTAATATTTAAAAATAAAAAAAAATTTAAATTAAATATAAAATTATTATATAAAAATAAAAAAAATAAAAAAATATTTTATACTATATTTTAAATTACTGGTTAAAAAATAATAAAATTTAAAAAATGTTTTATATATTATTATATAATACATAGTATATATTATATATATAAAATAATTTATATATATATATCCCACCCCACGTATATATAAAATATGCTCTATATATAATATATAGTATGTATTATATAATAATGTATAAAATATTTTTATTTTTTATTATTTTTATATAATAATTTGAGATTTAATTTAAAATATTTTTATTTTTATTATTTTTAAATAATAATTTTAGATTTAATATAATTCGAGATTATTTTATAATTCAAGATTTAATATATTTTTTATTTTATAAATTTTAAATTTAATATAAATATTTTTATCTTTTATTATCTTTAAATAATATTTTTAATATATATAATTTATATTTAATATCTATTATATTATATATAAAATTTAATATATATTATTTTTATATATTATATATAATACATATTATATATATTTATATATATTATATTTTGGTGGAGGTCTGTTCTCTAACCAAAGAATCGACTTCCACTGTAAATTGTTGTCATAGAAAATTGTAGCCAAAAGATAAGATAAAAACGATGATAGAAAGGTTATTATAATATTTTTATTAATAATTTTAATAATTATTATTTATTTTATTTGTAATTATTTTTTTTCGTTTTCACTTTTTTTAGTAATTAATATTACATTTTAATTTTTTTAAAATTCTCTGAAGTTTCTTTCGTAGATCATAATTTAATAAAATATAAATTATTTTTCAATTAAATCTGTATTGCTTTAATTCATGACATGAAATTGAACTAAATGAAATATTAATTATAAAGATGTTATAGAATACATAAAATAAAATAATTTTTTTCCCTGTTCTTTCACACCTCTGAAAAAGAAAAATCTTCGTCGTTGAATCGTTGCACTTTGCTTGGTTGTCGTCTAACTCCATCTCGTTATTTTGGTGAAATACCGTTCCACAGTAGGCAAATATACCATTGAATCTTTCTTTAATTTTTAAATAATTTTTTATTTTTAAGGCTGCTTTAAAAATGGGTGTTTATGATTTAGATATGGGTGTTTAATACTTTTAGATGCTAGAAATATGCAAGCCTACAGTGGGTGGAAGAAAAAATAAATTATATATAACAGTTTTTTTTTAAATAAATGGATGGTGTTAAAAATTAATGGGTAGTTTTTAAATATAAGTAGTAATTTTTCAAGAAGTTAATATTTTTTTAAAAATATTATAATAAAAATTAAATTATATTTATAGCTTATTGTAATATTTGATCATAAATTTAGTTGAATTTTTTTTTTTTATAAATTCAACAATTGAATTGATAATTTGTGACACTATTCAGTCATTCATTTTATTATTGTACAGTTAAGTATAAATATCTTCTAAATTTTTTTATTTTTAACTTTGTTTTTGAAAAATTAACAACTTAAAAAAAACTACCACTTATTCTTAAAAACTATTAATTTGTTTTTAAAACCAGCTATTTATTAGAAATAACTACTATATATAACTTATTTTTTCTAACATTTTTTTAATCTTCCACGCGTATGTATATTTCTAGTTATAATTATATGGTTTTTTTTTCTTTGATTTTTATGTCATTATTATTTTATCATTAATGTTTAATTAATATCACCATGAATAAGTTTTTTTTTTTCTTTTAGCAAATGTCAATTTATTTTTCAACTGGTTTATTTTTTGATGCATCATTTGCCTTGATGTTAACATATCTATTGTTTTTTTTTATGATATATATATTTATGTTAATATTAAAAATATTAATTGAGTTAGAATTGTTAATTAATAAGATATCAATTCAATTT
>JBBYHM010000001.1:3287689-3298726 GCA_038381775.1 Adansonia rubrostipa | reverse complement strand
AATGTCCTTCAAGGAATACAAAAGCTTGAAAAGATTAGCTTGCAACAACCATTAAAAAATTGCTAATTTATATTGTAGCATAAGGAGATCACGTAATAGTCCGTCGAATGCAAAAACAAAAATAGAAAATGGCGATGGAATGTATCTCTAAGAAAAACCCTTGGATTTCAAGAATTTATATTAGAACCATTCATTTAACATTTCAATTCACATTGAGAAAAGAAAATAGTTCAACAATAAATGAAGTTTTGAAAATTGAATCTTGTTTTGTATATATGTAATGCAAAAGAGAAGCAAATATAATGAAACTATAAAATGAAACATTCAATCTATTAGTAGTAATGGAAGAACAAAAACATTCTTACGTTTTGACCTTAAATGAAAGTAAAAATTCACATAATAGCATATCTTCATTTGTTGATCAACTTACTTTCTCAAAATCAGAGTTGATCATAGTATATACCATCTGTGCGTTAAAGTTCTATTAAAATCTTAATCATGAAAAACCTCTAAATACATAAAAATACAATGAAAACAAATAATAATCCAATATGTAAAACCAATAAATGAAAACCCTAAGTTTTTAAAAGCTTTCACTGTGTATTTCAGTCTTTCAAAAGTTCGAATAAGTGCAAGGATAAACTCATAGAATAGCTTCTGTATCTCATATGCAGCCCATATGTTTTCTGTCCAATTATATGTTCCACCTAATCTCTCAAGCAAAATAAATAAATTAATATATATTTATATACGGTAATTAAAATCATTGGCAAATAAACTTATCAATGTGTTAATTAGTAGACACAAAGTTGAAAGGGGCACTTGAATTCTTTCAAATGATTATTGGTCAATTTGCAAAAAAGTGCTACATGCCAGATTAAAAATAAAAAACTATTATCCAAGGTTTACCTTTTCATATTAGAAATAATTGGGCAAAACAAATAGAAAAGAAAATGTAAAAGGAATTGAGACTATTAATAAATGAAGGCTGAACATTTTTCCCTCGCCCATTGGTTTGCCAATGATGTAAGAATGCTCATTCTTCTCTTTCAAATTTCTTAACCCATTTGTCTTTAACAATATGCATGAACAAAAATAAAAGGGTTAATTACAAAATTAGCCCCTATACTATATTACTTTTCCCAATTAGGTATCTCAAAAATTTTTAACCATAAATAGATAGTTGAACTAAGACTTTTTTCAAACAAATAGGTACCTGAAAAGGGCTAATTATTTAATAAAAATGATAACTTGAGTACTTATTTGATTCAAAATTTTCTTCAAGTACCAAAATGGGAAAAATGACAGAATACAAGGGCTAATTTTGTAATTAACCCAAAACAAAAATAATTTGAAATAGTTACCCACTAAAGCTAAGCACTTATTTATTTTTGTCAACATGCAAAATTGATGTGAGAAATGCAAATACAAAAGGTAGCAAATTTATTCCTTATAAATGAGTTGATATAATAACAACAATTTTAGATTCTTAGAAAAAGGTGATGACATATCTTATAACTTATATCTCCTTTCTCATTGCACCAATGTTGTAACACATTTCGTGTTGACAAATTAGGTAAAGAAAATTGGTCAACCAAATATCCATAAGTTTTTTGAGAAACCAAGGAAGTAAACTTTGCTCTTATATTTAAGTAATTTAAACCCAAGTTATTCATGCACCTAAATTTGGAAAATTGGATAGGATTGAAATTTTACCTTTAAAGGTCTACAGAAGTGTAAAAAAAGATATTCAAATCATTAGAGTTTAATGATAAACTAAATAAAGCTCTATTGTTCCACTATTGGACATATTTAACATAAAAAAACAATCATATGCCCAAAACTAACATTATTACATATGAATCAACTAGAGTAAGCCTCACAAATCAACAAGTCAAGAATCATTTATTAAACCATGAAACTTTAACTGTGCCAACTAAACATGCCAAGTTTAGAGTCATATGCCTTAATTCTATAAAAAATTGTAATCTTAATTCTATTAACACATCCATTTCAATTCAATGCACAACTATAAAAAGCTACTAAAATTATATCAATGGGTTTGTATTGCATATATTCTCATATACCTTAGAAGCCCTCACATATTTGCCAATCTTGAATAATACATTTTGTTCTTCCTTTTTTTTTCTTACCAGGAGCTTCAATCTTTGCTTTAGTATTCATATTAGATGATTATGTTTTTTGGATAAAGCAAATTACCAAAACCAATTGTCATATATCCAAAATAGCTATCTCATAAATACAAAAAAAAAAAAAAACTAAAAGCATACACAACTAATCAACTAACCCTAATAAATGATAGATTTCAACTTTATAGTATAAAGTTTAGGCTACCAAAGCCAGCTCCCACTATGAGTCAGTTGACTCAAAAGCTTACTCAAGTGCAATAGTCAACTCTGTTATTTCATCATTTTTCATAGTCATCACAATTCTATCAAGAACATAATGAATAACGACCACAGATATCTAATAGAAAAACTCAGTTTTAATGTCTAACTTTAACGCATAAGTCATGGATTTTTTGTTCATTCGAAATAGAAATTAAAATCCAATTTAATTGCAATTTCATGCTCCATTACATAAAAAAATTCTCCAAAGGTAAGATAATAGAAAAATCTAAATGAAGATAGAACTTAAGGTGTAACAGAAACAGCAACAAACCTACCAAAAGCCATAAACAACGAAACCCAGATTTCTTATTAGCTGTCAAGAGCAATATCACATTAACTTCAACAATTTAACCAAAAAAAAATCAAAAGGGCTAGAGCACTAAAAATCAAATATGCAAATAAATCATCTATGAAATATAGATATGGACACTAACCTCAAAGCCAAATGAATTTGTAACTCCATTTATCTTTCAAGCACATGTTGCAAAAATGAATAAATCAAACAAAAATCAACATTTTTTTCCATTTATCAGACTAAAGCCAATCGACAAAATAACAAAATATGAATCATAAATGATGAACAACGAAAGATATGACAATTATCCACCCTAAATAGCTAGCCTTTGACTTCTTGCATGATGATCAATGTCGCAACGTCCCCTGCCCAAATTGCTCAAACAATGACTCATGCAACTTAAAATGAATCGTCGGGAATTGCCTTTGGGATATCCCTTGATTGAGATTTAAATTAGGCTCGATGAGATGATAACGAGGGGAAAGACTTTCAGATGGATTGTTCATCCAACAGGTCTCAGATGGCCACCACAAAATGGCCATAAATTTGGAGTCGCCATCAATTATTTAAGGCTAGGCATGATTGGATGCCTATTGAAAATGATATTCCAAGTTACGAAACTTAAAACATTGATTCCAAGGTTTTCAAGGTTCAAAGATTCATCGATTGGGTTTGGAAGTTGGTTACGCATGGGGAAGGATTAACATCCCCACAATGCTCGAAATCAGTACCATCTAGCTATGTCTTGCTCGATTTTGGTCTTCTTAGTTGTCATTGTTTTGATAGAATCCTTTTTTTATGCATGAACGTTATATAAAAATTGTAAACCTAAGTTTTGAAAAAAAAATTTAAATCACGTATGCACCTTGGAGACATAGGAAACATAGGGATTCTTGATGAAATGATCTCTTAATTTAATATTAAAAATCGAATATTTTTTGTCAACCACTGAAAAGATACTGACACAGAACATTACCTTATAATTTTAACAAATGATTTTAAAATATGAATGCACAATAGTCATCACAAAAAGAAAAATCATTAGTAAAATGAAAAAAAATATAACAATATTACATAAAAATGGAACAGAAAAAGAATAAAAAGGAATGATAGTTGAAATGTATCTCATAATTGTCTTCGACTATTGAAAAATAACCGAAATGACAATTTTGAAACGTGTTTAGACTCGATGGTTATTTGAGGTATGCAAAAGAAAATTTTGATTATAAGATTTGTGAAGTCTAGGAAAAAAATTTAGATCTTAATAGAAGTTTGAAAAGGAGGTTTAGAGTATCCCATCAGATGATGGGGTTAGAGTATCCCTAATGGTGAAAATTTTAGATATTCTCGAAAGAAGGTTTTGATTAAAAGACTCAGGTAGGTTCAGGGAAAAAAATTCAGATTTCTTGAGTGAAAAATAAGGTTAGAGTTTCCCCTTGAATGTGGGATTGGAGTATCCCCAATATTAAAAATTTTAGACATGTTTGAAATACAGTTTTGATAAAAAACTGAAAAGATTCAAAAGAATGAAAAATTGGGATTTTTAAGTGAAAAAAAGGGTTAAAGTATCCTCTCAAAAGATAAGGTTAGAATATCCCCAAAAGTAAAAATTTAGGTAAGTTTAGAAATAAAGCTCTTTGGATTTTTTTATGAAAATATAAGTTATAAACTAACTGATGATTTAAGTGAAAGACAAAATTATTTTTTATAAAGCGTTCATGCCTTGACCTAAGCTTTTAAGGACCTATTTTACGACATTTGACTCCATGGGGAATCAATTAGATGTATTTTAAGGCATTCGATTGCCTCGAGAACAGGTTTGGGAAATTAGTGTAATTCTTAAGTCCAAAAACAGAGGACAGCATCATGCTATTGCCCTTTCTGAATTTATTCTTGGTTCATCTAAAGGCTTCAGAGGGTAAATAAAGTATCATTGGAAAGATAACTTGACAAGGATTAATATAAAAATATTTCAAAAATCCTAACAAATCTCTTTCTAGGTGCAATTAATTTTAGAATAGGGTTCATTTTAGCACTAACAACACATGCAGGAGAAAAGGCATGATGAATTTTGAAAAATTGCCTTAGACTTATTCGGAATCATTAAATCACAAATAATACTTTTTTGAAAAGGGAATTTCATGTATAATTTAGGAAAAATATTATAAAAATCCAAAATAATCATCTAATGGGCTGAAATGGTCCAAACAGAATGTGAGCCGTCAGTTCAGGGGTTCTAGATAGTGAAAGTTTGAAAAATCATAACTCCCTCATTTGCAATTATCTGAGGACAAGCAAGATGCCATGGGAAAAGTATTTGATGCCCTTTAAGCAAAAAATTTCAAAAAAAATTCTAGAAAAGCCATTTAACATTCTAAAATAATTTTTTAAGACACGATTATAGTGCTGCTAGGGTAAAACAAGGGATTTCTCAGTATTTCAAGTTTTCTTGGACTAGGCTCCGGTCATGGACATTTGAATATTTGTGACAGAAAGGAATGGGTGACATGGGCTTCACAAGCTCATTTACATAACCCTAAAGTAGTTTGGAATGATGAAATAGTCTGTTAACAATTGCATAAATTAGGATACCAAGCTTAAGATCATGGCATGAACATTTTGAAACAAGCAAAAAGACTATTTTTACTTTGAAAATCAAGATATCAAC
Source organism: Adansonia rubrostipa (assembly GCA_038381775.1). Taxonomy (NCBI): domain Eukaryota; kingdom Viridiplantae; phylum Streptophyta; class Magnoliopsida; order Malvales; family Malvaceae; genus Adansonia; species Adansonia rubrostipa. The sequence goes on along the minus strand of JBBYHM010000001.1, from coordinate 3,293,352 downwards.
CTCATTTCATATGAATCCAAACACGGAAAGCTTGATTTATCCTAAAGATTAGAGTACCAATTTAGTGAAAACATTAAATCCATAGTAATCTCCATTTATTAGAGGTAGCATAGACCTAACTTAGGTTTTTTTTTCAAATTAGATTTTTGCAGCAAACAAGCAAGTATTTTGATCGAAATAATATGAGCTAAACATGACATACACGAAAGCACGGATGGCATATTTAAATATAACAAAGATGATATTTTAACATGGAAAAGAATATAAAATGTGAAGGAATAAGCAAGTAAATGCATTGAGATGTTAGCTTTATGAATGGCACCAAAAGTCATGGCATGAGAAATAATGTGTACATGTTTAAACAACAAAAACTTGTTGGGATTTTTAGGCAACATTGAAAACATGATCTTAAGACAAAACAAGCACATGAACATATTAGAGCATAGTAAAATGGTTGATGTGACATTAATATTCCTAAGTCGATCACAAACTAAACCATAAAGATGCATGAGAATCCTAGAGTGGCCATGCTAACATCAAAAGGGTCACTAACATGATGAAAAACATGAAAAACAAAAAATAAATAGAGTAAGGTGAGGAAAATATACCAAAAGTCTTGAACTTTAACCTTTCCTTAGAGCAGCTGCTTTAAACTCACTTTCCTCCCTCTCTTTACTATTAGTTAGCAAGAAAAGAATGAAAAGAGAGAACTTTTTAGCTATGGTGTTGATGGAAGCAAGTTTGGAAGGTGAAAGTGAACGAAAATAAAGGTTTTTGGAAGGTTTAAGATAGTGATTTTTGGAAGCTATAGGAATAGAGAAAGTTTTTCGCATTTTGAAGGCTAAAGAATGTTGAGGGAATGTATGAAAATAGGTGTTTTTATGCTGAGAATATGTGTTTAGAGGTCCTTCATGCAGCTAAGCCAAAACGTAAAGAGTAAAAGCCTGTTGGGTTTTTGGTGCATGAGGTTCATGTAAGGACAAGGTATTATGCTCAACTACACAAACTCATTAGCGTGCTCAGCAAAAACAATATATCAAGGTCACTTTATGCAATTAAATATTGAGAAAAATCAATATTGCCCCTTAGCAAATTGCATTAAGTCATGAAAATGTCCTTTATCATGGCTATTTAGGCCTCAAAAATGTAATTGATCCAATCACAAGTCTAATGATAAGGCCTGGTATGAATTTTGATAATTTTTGGTGCCAAAAACATGTCCAAGTCAGATGTTTACACCAATGGTGCAAAGGCTAAAAAATGGCACAAACTGGGCAAAATGCATTAATGCATCGATACATTGCAAATTGTATCGATACATCTGGGAAAAAAAACCTAAAATGTATCAATGCAATGGAGATTGTACCGATACATCCGCATAATGTATTGATATAATTACTTATGTATTGATACATTTTGTTTAAAAATTAAATTTCAATTTCACACCTTATATTGATACAACAATCTAGTATAAGCAAATTCATTAACACAAGCTCTATTTGTATCGATATAACTTGTGAAATTTTGAATTTTGATCATGTGGAGGCCATGTATTGATACATACGAGCAAAAATGTGAAATTTATGCACTTTTGACTCTCTAACCTTCTTACCCAGTTGAAAATGATAAGGAACTGATCCTGCTCATCTAAATGACTCTGATAGTACCTCGAAACCCTTGATGACTTTTTTTACATTTTTTAATATAATCCTTAGGCATTTCAAATCTACCCAAAAAAAATTTTGCCTGGCATCGTGTAGCCTAATAGTGTCTGGCAACATGGCACTGGGCAGTTATCCCTATTTTTATTTTTATTATTTTACCATATTGCCTTTCAATTAAGTCCCAAGATGCCAAAAGATTGGCTTCGAAAAATGGGTTGTCTACAGATAGTGTTTGACATGGTATATTCTATAAGTCTAATAATTATGGTAAATAATATCAGAAATAGTATACTAATACTTATTATTTAGTTACTTATACTATTATCAATAAATAATTATACTTATATTATACTACATTGTATAATAATAACTATTAAATAATATTTTTAATTATAGGTATTGTAATGTACTATATTTTATAATAACAATAGTTACAATTTAAAAAAAATTAAATAAGAAACTAAAAAATTCATGCCATCCTCGACTAAATGAATAAATAATTGAAGCAATAATGAACAAATTTTCAGCTGATCAAGACCCACTTAATGAATACAACACAAAAATTATCAATATCCTATTAACTTTGGAAGAAATAAACATGCATACGAAGAATATCACTACTCTTATTGGACTTTTTTCTAAGAGAAAGCGATGGTTCTATGTACGTCTCCATATCAAACAAAAAGCATTAAAATACCCTAAGTGCTTCATAATGTCCTTTCAATCCATATTGTATGAAACAAAAACATTTTCACCATTTCACAATTTCATGTCTCTTTATCAAGCTATGAAACATGACATACCTGAAAACAGCAAATGGAAGAAGAAGAAGTATCAACCAAAATTAAGAGGAAAAAAACTCACCATGTTGGAGAGAATCAAGAGAGAAAGGCATAAAAACTAGTGGCCCTAGTATTCACAAATCCAAGATCATAACTGTCCTCTAAATGGTATGATGAGAATGCTTTTTGTGAATACCATGTTGGAGTGCAAAGGCATTCCATTAAGAACTGCACTTCATTTAAAAGAAAAGTGCAGCATCTATTAGAAGAAAAAGTGATCAAGGTCAAATAAGGGTCTGGACCAAATGTTGGAGCAAATCCATTACCTAATCATACTGAACCGAGAGTGAATGCAATAAATGATGGGAAATATTGTTGGGTCAAAAGAAGCATTGGAGAAGTCAAAACCCCAATGAGCAAGGTCTGGTAAGCTTTTGTGAAAGCTAGAATAGTAACAGATGATAAAAATCAAAGAAGAAATGCCACTAAAACATCTTGCTACCACTATAGTCAAGGACGCGATTTGCAACATTATCTATCCTTCTTGCAAATGGTCTAAGAGATGATAGACAGATCTAAGATTGAGTTTTATGAGGAGTAAGATAAACACTTCAATCCATTTATTAATGCCACGGATAAGGAGTAGCCCATAAAAAATCGGATCTTAAGTTATTTATCTTTTATGGGCATGAAAAAGAGAGCAGATAAAAGTTTTAAGCAGTATGCTTTAAGATGGATGGAGGAGACTACCCAGATTTATCCCTTATTGATGGAAAAAGAGATGATTGTTAGATTCATTGGCATATTGCAAGCCCCTTATTATGAAAAGGTAGAGAAAAGCTTCACGGATGTAGTCGTACTCTGTGGAATGATCGATGATGCCATGAAAATGAATCAGGTAGAAAAAATAACTACAAAGACAAAAGAAAAGGAAAAATAAAGGCTAGTCAACAACCAAAATTAGGCACTAAAGCCATTTTGTCTCAAACTCATGTTGAGTTAAACCTAAGAGAATGGTCATTGAAAAAAACTATGAGATTGTAGAAAGCATAAAAAATGTTAGACTGCCAATGAAATTAGTTTGGCAAATCCTGGTGCAAGCTAAGGTACTTAATGCAGTCAAGAAAATAAAGGAAAAAAATTATGACTTTTGTGATTTTGATGCTATTTACGGCCATCCTTTTTAAACATACAAAGAGTTTCATGCTATATTTCAAAGGATGATGAATGAGGGTAGCATTGAATTCTTTAATGAAATGCAAACCCCTCATACCGAGTCTGCAAATGCAGCATCATCTATCAACACTATAGAAGAAGAAGAGGGTAATCCTTTTTACAGGGTTGGAAGGCTATTGATCTTGTATGACAATCAACCAAGAGTCAAAGCCACCCCTGTTCAGCCCACACCAAGGATGATCATTCAACTTTCATCTTCTTTCCCTTATAAAGATGATAAGGTAGTTTCTTGGAACTATGAAAGCAAAACCTTAATCATCAGAGAATCTAGTCAGCAAGCATTGACTTTTGAGGGGCAAGTCACCTAACCTGGAGTGGCTGATGTTATGCCCAGTAGCATCAAGAAGTGTAACTCAGCAAGAAAATACTAGTCTCCTTCCTTAAGCACCAAAATCTGAAATCAAAAACTCAGATTCAATAGTTTTCAAGGAGCTAGTGAATGAAAAAAAAGCCATAAAATTCCTTAAGTTCATCAAACATAGAAAATATAGCATCGTTGATCAGTTGAAAAAGCAAACTGCCACTATATATTTGTTGTCACTACTGTTGAATTCTGAAGCTCATAGGAATGCCTTTCTTAAAGTTTTGAATGAGGCCTATCTCATAGGTCAGTAGGATTGCTTAGTGAGCAACATTACTACCGATAATTATATATCCTTCAACGATGATGAAATCCCATATGGAGGAAAAGGAAACTACAAAGCCCTTCATATCACCATATATTGTAAAGGCACCATATTGCCCAAGGTGCTCATTGATAACGGGTCAGCTTTAAATGTAATGCCAATATCATGCTTGAACAAGCTTCCCTTGACGTATCTTATATCTAGAATAGTCAAACAATTGTACAAGTGTTTGGTAGAATTTGCTAGAATGTTATAGGGAACATCACCATTCCACTCCAAATCAGCCCATGTACTTATGAAGTTGACTTCCATATGATGGACATTGCTTCATCGTATAACTGCTTATTAGAAAGGCCTTGAATTTACTTTGCTAGGGCAGTACCATCACCTTTGCACCAAAAGTTAAAATTCATAATCGAGAATAAAGTTATCAATATCGGAGGAGAAGAATATATCATTGTTGCTACCTCAACTGATGCCCTATATCTTAAACTTGACGAAGATATCCCAGAATCCTCTTTCCAATCCTTTGAGTTTGTCAATGATACTTATGTAAAGAAAGGGTTGCCAATAGTTCAGCCTCGCCTATCAGAGAGTACTCATATGTGTTTGAAGTTGACTGTCGGCAAAGGTGCCTAGGCTAGAAAGGGATTCAAAAAACACCTCTAAAGGATTACTGAAGTGTTAAAAGTTATCAACCAGATAGACAAAATAGGGCTAGGACTCAAGCCTAATGTGCAACAAAAAAGAAAACAAGCTCAAAAAAAGTGTGAGAAAAGGATGGCCTGTTTGTTAGGACGAGACATGAAAGATAAGCCAATGATATTTCCTACCACTTCAGGAAAGTTTTCACCGAAGGGGACATATAAATACTAGCTCCACTAATGCTATGCTCATATTAAACAAGGCATTTGAGGATTTCTCCATCCATGTGATTGATAAGCTAGAGATGTCAACCACAAGTTCAGAGACTGGTTTGTGCACTTCAGGATTTGTTTTGAGTGTATGGACTGAGACTGAGAAGCCTATACTATTCAGGTTTGTCTCAAAGTAATGCTATGAACTAGACCTACATGCCCTTGCCTAAAAGCATTGTAGGATCTTTTGTAGAGGCACTTTTTATTAAGTGTTATTGATGAAAATGACTAAGCATTATGCATTTCGTTCTTTGTGTTTATAGCTTTTGTCAACCTTAGACCTTTCTTTACATATTTTTCCACCAATATTATTCTTTTTAATAGTTTCAGGTACCCCAATGAAGGTGACATGAATATTCACACTGAAACTTCAGAATTTAATTTTGAGTAACTAATTTGTATCGGTGAAGTTGAATTTGAAAAGGATCTTAAAGAGAA
>JBBYHM010000001.1:3273089-3283312 GCA_038381775.1 Adansonia rubrostipa | reverse complement strand
TTGGTGGCACCTGTCTACCTTAGTCCACAAGAGCTAGACATTTTTTTTACCTACTTTAAAGCCCACACAAGTTGGTGACACCTATCTATCTTAGTCCACAAAGAGCTAGATGTCTTTTTTTACCTACCTTAAAGCCTACCTAAACTGTTAGCACCTATGTACTTTAGTCTACAAAGAGCTAAACATTTTTTTTTACCTATTTTAAAGCCCACACAAGCTGGTGGCACATGTCTACCTTAGTCTACGAAGAGCTGGATATCTTTTTTCACCTACCTCAAAGCCCACACAAGTTGATGGTACCTTTTTAGGGTTAAACCTAAAAAATAACCTAGTAAAGAGGTTAACCTTATAAAACTTATCAAAATCTCCTTTTCTACAAATATATTTAACCTATCTCGATGTGATACTAAATAACTCTTTACTTCTCTACAGGCATAGGAAACCACCTTAATACTTGAACAAAATGGTGTCTATTTGTCTTTACCCTCTTCCTAATATTTAGCGACGACTAAAGAGAAGCAGCTATAACACTTTCTTTTTGTCCATCGTATTTTTAGCACCATAAGACTCAATTGAAGGATGATAAAATCAAAAATCAAAATGAAATTGAGGGATGACTATCAAATGCAATGTCATCAGTCACTATTAGGTGACACGGCGCTTGGTGAAAATTTTTTTGGGAAGGTCTGAAATGCCTATATGCTGTATTAAAGAAAAATACACGGATCAATGAGGCATCAAATGCCACTTTTCACGGTGTCACTAAGGTCATTTAAATGAATACACGGATCAATTTCCCATTGTTTGTAACCAAGTTAAGGTAACTCAGGAAACCATAGGTATGCACAAGCTGTATTAATGCATAAGTATTGATATAGGGTCTTGACGTTGCTAGAAACTTGAATTTTCACATGCATTATTGATACAAAAGGGTTTGGTATCGAAACTTAAGGTGTGGTATCGATACCTAGCCTATTTTAATCGATACAAACCTGGGCAGTAACTAAAGTTATGATTTTTGGCAAAATGTATCGATACACAAGCATGAATATTGATACAAATCCATGGAGCATTGATACAGGCCTCTAAGTCTTAAAACTAGAAGCATTTTTTTGCTACTAGTATTGATACATAGCTTATTGTATCGATACTAATGGGTAAAAAGTACCTTGTTTATCTATACAAAATGCTTTGTATCGATACACCAAGGTATTTTTGCCCAGTTTGAACTACTTTTCAGCTTTCCAAAATCGGATTCGGACATGTTTTTACATCAAAAAGCCATCACAAAACATTGCAAACCTTGACTATGGGCTTATGATCAATTTAAACCAATTTTGAAAGCCCAAATAACTAATGACAAGGGTCATTTTCATAAAATATATGGTTGTAAGAAATCATGGTAGGCATGTCTCCAATTGCAGGCTGTCATGCTTTTTTACCTCCTGCTCAGCATGGCAGAGCTAATAAGAAGGAAAGCAGCTGAGCATAGTAGCTAGAGATGTCCCCTGATGCAGGAGAGAAAGATCGAAAATGCCATTGCTTTGTCTCCTAAAGGCCTTGGCTGAGTAGTGAATTTAGGGGAGACTTCCAGCTATCTCAAAAAAAAAAAAACCTTTAGCCACTTTTTAAAAAAGCTCTCTAGTAATCTTATAAAAAGGACTAGATCTATTCCCAAAACTCCTCCAACAATCCCCAATTCCAAAAACACACCAAAAACACTATTCTATTGCTTTTCACCCTAACTATCTTCTATTCCTATAGCTTCCTAAAACCACAACCAGAAAACCTTCAAAAACTTAACCTTTCATACACTTTCACCTCAAAACACGCCATCAGCAACCATATTACCAAAAAGTTTATTCCTTTCATCCTTTTCTTGCTAAATAATAGCAAAAAGAGGGAAACAATAGAGCTTAAAGTTTATTACTTTAAGAGAGGAGGAAAGTTCAAGCTTTTATTGTTATATTTTTACCTTGTTCCAACATTTTCTATTTTTATCATCCACTTCATTTTAGTGAGCCCTTCATGCTACCATGACTCTCATGCATTATTGTTGGTAGTGGTAGTCTTTAGGTTTTTGATGATCTTTTTAACACCTTGATGTTGTTTGGATATTTAAGCTAGCTAGCCATACTTTATTTTTATCATTACACAGCCTCTGTTCATGTATTTTTTGCCATGTTCCATGGATATTCATATATCTATCTCATATTTAAACGGTCATCTTAACATGTCTTATGTATGTTCATACATTTTCTTATGTCTAAGGAGTCTAATGAAATCAAAATACTGTCTTGACAACTCCAGCATCCATTTCTTTGTTCAAACATGTTCATATCATCTCTATGCACCTTATTCGTCATCTTCTTGTATTTTTGTCAACCATTTTCATGTTAAAATGTCATCTTTGTATGTTGGCATGTTTAATCCTTGTTCATCATTGTATGTGCTATATTTTGTTTATTACATCTTCATTAAAATGCTTGCTTGTTTCCTAGAAACCTGATTTTCAGAAAAATCCCTAAGTTAAGTTCATGCTACCTCTGATAGATGAAGAATAGCATGAACTTAATGTTTCATTAAATTGGTATTCCAATCTTTGGGACAAAACAAATATTTTAGCTCTGGATTCATGGTGACACAAGTTTAAAGATATTGTTTTTAAGCAAAAAACCCCCCTTTTTTAGTCAAAAAACACTAGGACTTGATCTCGAGTTCAACACCTTTATGGCATGGTCAACGGGTTATTTCATTGTCCCAGACTACTCTGAGATTGTCGAATGAACTCATGATGCTTGTGTTATTATTTTCCCTATGTTATGAATGTTTGAATGTCTAAAATTCAAGTTTGACCTCCAAGGAACTTGAAAAATCAAATAATCCCCTATTTTCATCAGTAGTCTGACTTTTAAAAATTATTTTTGAACCACAAATATTTTCTTTTATTTTTATAATATTTTCCCATAAAGGGAATCAAATTACCTTACTAAAAGTGTCTTGCCTACCATCAGATCATCCTGGATGAAAAAGTCATGATTTTTTGAATCTTTGCTATTTGGAACCCGTGAAACCAACGTGAAATATTCTGTTTGAGCCATTTTGGCCCATCAAATGATTTTTATGAAATTTTTAAACATTTTTTTAAAACGTTCACAAAATTCTTTTTTTGGAAAGGTATTATTCATGATCTAATGATTCTAAATAAGCTAGGAACAATTTTTCCAAATCCATCATGCCTTTTTACTTATACATGCTCCCAGTGTCGAGACAGTCCTAACTTCAAAAATTAATTTCACCTAGAAAATAATTTTCTAGGATTTTTGAAATACTTTTACATTAAACCTTATCAAGTTACCTTTCCAACGGTCCTTTGTTTACCCCGTGAAGCTTTTGGATGCACCTAAAATAAATTCAAGAAAGGAAATGACATGATGCAATCCCTTATTTTCTTAACTTAGTTTTTGAATCTCCTAATATCGAAACATTTGAACGTCTCAAAATGAACTCAATTGGTTCCCCCATAGCACAAGCCTTTTAAATTTGGATCAACGCTAAAATAAATGATTTCGTACTAGATATCTCTTTTCCCCATATTAAAATTTTTACTAGTGGAGATACTCTAACTCCATTGCTCGAGGGGATACCTTAAGCCCATTTTCAACTCAAAACTTAAATTTTCTTTTCGGATCCACCTTCAAGATTTTTAAGCCTTATCTGAAGCTATCAAAAATTTTTATTTTTGGGGATACTCTAATCTCACTACTCTAAGGGGATCTTCAACCCTATTTTTAATTAAAAATTCAAATTGTTTTTATTCCTAAATATTTCCTAACTCTATCTTTGAAGATACTTCAACCTTACCTCACCGAGGGGATACTCCAACCCCGTTTTACCTTAAAAAAATCCAAAATTTTTTCTATTCCAGATACCTTAGACTGCTTTGATTAAAAACATCTTTGACCCTTAAATCACCAACGAATCCAGACTGGTCTCTAAAATGATCCCGATTACTTTAATAATCAAAGGCAATTATGGGATACATTTTGTTCGACCTTTCTTTTTACGTTCTTTTGTTTGTTATTGTTTGTTTATGATATTATTATATTTCTCTTTTTTTGTCTTACTAATATGTTTCTTTTTGTAGTGATTATCGTGCATTCATGTTTAAAATTCAATTTTCAATAAAACTTACAAGGTAATGTTCTGTGTTGGTATCTCTCCAGTGCCTAACATAGAACATCCAAAAATTTTTAATCCAATCCAAACATTGTTTTCATGAAAATCCCTATGTTCCTCACATCTTCGAGGCATGTAGGTGAGCTAATTTTCTTAAAAAAAGGAAAAACCCAAATCTAAATCTACAAAATTTCATGCATTAAAAGGAATTATATCTAAATAAAGACTAAATAGAATCGATTTAACCGAGATCAAAGTGAGACTTAGTTAGTACGTACTGATTTTGGGCATCGTAGGAATGTTAATCCTTCCCCATGCTAACCAACTCCCAAACCAAACCAATGAATCTCTGAACTTTGTAGACCTTGAAATTGATGTTTCGAGTTTCGTAACTTGAAATATTGTTTTCAATAGGCATCCGATCCTAACTATCCTAAAATGATCAATGGCCACTCTAAGTTTATGGCCACTTCATGGTGGCCACCCAAGACTTGATTGGACGAGTGATTCACCCGAAGTCTCCCCTCCTTCACATTATTATGCCTAATCCAAATCTCAATCATAGGATAACTCAAAGGCTCGACCACAACCAACCATTATTTATTTTAAGTTGAACACGCCACACTCTTCGGATCGTCTGAAGTTTTAAAGGCAGACACCTGGCGACAGCTTGGTGACTCCATTGGGGACCTAGAGATTTAGGCTTATAGCTAGCTATTGCTCATTCGGTTCTTGGTTTTTGGGTCCCCATAATTATATTGATATAATTCTCTTTTATTTTTGTCTATTAATCTCTATTGTTTTTGCTTTTGTCCATCCTATTTCCTGTAAATTTTCTCTCTAGTGGCTGCAAGATCGGTAAAAGTTCTTTTTATGTATTACAGTTAAAAGGTATGTTTTACTCCTACTATTAAACAGAGGTTTTAATCGTTGGACATTTGAAATTAAAGCAAATAAGAAAAATTGTTAACAATGTCTAACAAAATATGTTTCAATAATGATATAGCTTTATAAAATGACATGTAATTCATATTTTCTTTTGTGGATTTTTGAGTTTTGGATGAAAATCAAGTTGATATAATATGATACATGTAAAATTTAATAAAGCAACGTTAACATTTAAACGGATTTCGTTTAACACCAATAACAATTTTCCTTATTTGCTTTAGTTCAAATGTATAAAAAGAATAAAAATACTTAATTCAATAATAAAAAGACTAAAATGAACTTTTGATTACAGTACAAAGACCGAGATTGCAGAAAGACTTTTACCCTGCAAGATTAGATCTGAGATGTTCTAAACTAGCCATTCTGATGCTGCTCCCCGCTAGATTATTGTAGCACAACCAAGACATTTCAAAAACGACCTTTGCCAAAAACTTCCACTATTAACAAGCTTCCAACATAAAAAAAGGCCTCATATGTAAGATTAGAAATATAGTACCATAATGAAAACATAGAGTCAACTCATTTACGCCTTTGCACCATTCTGCCAACACAATATCCATTTTACATGCCCCAAAGACCAACTCCTAAGCGAACCTAATAATTTCATGTCATGTTTTTTTATTTTGCCATATTAAAGTATTTTATACCTATATAATAATTGTTCCTAATATTGCCGGTACAAATTTATATCCATCCAACAGTCCAAAATCAATAATGATTCCCTTTTACAATAGCTAAAAAAAAAAAAAAACCCAAAATCATGCCTCATGGAGACACAAGGCGATAAAAATCTTAGTCCTCCTGCAAAGACAACGCAGTTGTCCAAGTAATTTCATAAAGCTCAGAAAATTTAATGAACAGAAAGGCAACTGTCCATCTGACTAGGAATCAAGTATTTTAGCTCTTAAGTTACTTGGATTTGGACTCGGATGAGTGTCGAGCATGGTTTGTGTCCGATATATGTATATGTTCAATTTTCTTTAAGTTTTTCTATGTACTCGAGGGTCCTAAAAGGATCACATCTCCATACCCATGTCTGTATATGCATTAGACACGGGTGCTTCAAAAAAATTATGAGTTAGAGCAACATAATTTTAACTTACCAGTGTAATTTGAAAGCCCATAGCAATAACGAAATGCAGTCATGAATAAAGTTACATACAACAGACAACTGGGACAGATAAAAAAGTAAGAAACCTTAGAAAACAAAGCCCCACCAGAACTGACAAGCAAAATTACAATGAGAAGGGTGAGATTAATTTGATAAGCAAGTAAAGCATAAGTGCAGTAGGAAGGGCAGCCACCGAATTCACCAACATGGAAGCATTGGAGATACTTCCGAAAGGGGCACCTCCTGGGGGAAGTCCAGGAAGTGACCCAGTAGATGGCACTGTAGAAGTCTTAGGCACAATTGCTGCGGCACCATCTGACTGGGGTGCAGGTGCTGGGGCAAAAACTGACTCCCGTCTTACATAAGTAGGTGGAGCTACAAGCGGAGGAAATTGCTGCGGTCCTGTATTAGTTTTTGAAATGCAATGCAAATTTAAATCAGTCAACAAGCCTTATATGACCATCCGGAAATATTTGTGAACTATAAAAGGTAAATCGCTCATTTTCTACTCAAGATTTGAAGTCATAGGTCTTGTCACAAAAGCTAAAAGTTTCATTTCTTTTAAAAAAGAAGCACCAGACTTGCCAACGATCATACATCATTGAAGGTAACAAATGAATTCAGTATGTTGATGAATACATAAATTTTCCCTTTTTTTTTTTTTTTTGTATTTGTAGATACTACAACAAAAAAGATCAGATAAACAATACCAGTAAGAACTATCTCATTCCACTTCGTTTAACTAGCAATTACCGAAGTCAGTCATTTTCATCTGTCTCAATGCATAAAGGAAATAAATATATTTACATTGCATTGGATTAGGGAAGTTCATGTTGCCCTAAAATTAAACAATTTCTTGGCTTCATGCATTTTGGTATCACAAGCTATGAGAACAGTTTTTACAAACTCATACCTGGACATCGAGGTTGAAGAGAGGATGATAACCTGCAGAACGAAAACAAGGGTTGAAAGGGTTCATTCATCAGATAAAACTCAAACACAGAGATCACTTTTCACATAACTATCAATAAAAGTAGGTAAAAGGTGTAGCCTACCAAGTAATAATGGAGCCATTCGCATAACCACCATAAGCACAAGAAGTAACATTGCATCCTGCACTACTTTGCTGCACCGTAACATTCCCTAGCATAAGATTGCTGCTTTTACATTGCATGCTTGAACAAGAAACAGCCAACGAAGCAGGCATGCAGTACAAACTGTACCACACAACCAGCAAAGGTGATTAACTCGACAATGTTAGATTTAGGGAAATGAATCACAAGCAGTAAAGACTATCATACAACTAATAAACCAATATGCTAAGAAACAGCTCAATTACTTGCGACCCCCAGGCCCACAGCTGCACTGAACACAGTGGCTAGCAGTAATAGCATAGCTCCCATTGGGTACGATCAATCCATGATCTGATGCATATTTAGGAAAATTTGAAGCACAAGCTGCACGAACCGAAAGAAACAACACTTAAACTCCATTGCCCTTAGGAAACAGACATAAAAAAAAAGGCAAAAGAATAAAAAAACCATAACTCAATTCCAAATCTGAGTTTAGAAATTCACAGTTATAGCAATACCATTTGCAGCAATTATATAAAGCCTAATCCTAGTATCCCACTACAAAAGGAAGTCGAAACTCAATTCTACTTCGAGATATTGGCATTGGCTTTAGATGATTAAAGCATTACAAATTTCAATTTTAATGTCAACCTCACATTCTACCAAAACAAGGTAATGAAAGACTACCTGACAAAGGAACGGCTAGAATATCTCCAGCCTTAATAGAAGTACTCCCCATAGCATTAACATTCATCAAATCTGTGATCGTAGTAGAATAACTCGCAGCAATTCCAGCTAAAGTATCCACAGCCTTCACCACGTACGATAGATAAATGGCAGGCAATCCATTATCAGTCCCATTAAAACAAGTACACGGCAAAGGAACCATAAGGTTCTCCCCTATATCAAGGACAGAAGGATCAGCAATCGAGTTAGCCTCCCTAATCTGATCAGCTGACACCAAACCAGCATAAATCGAGTCAGCAATCGACGAAAGCGTATCCTGTGGGCGAGTTTTGTACTGAGTGGCAACGGATTTCCTAATCCCATCAACACAGGAACAGAGGATGGGGATCTTGAGGAAGAGCTGGGAAGGAAGGATGTGGTTTTCGACGTCGGGGTAGGAGATATCAATGGCGTTGGCCGTGAGGATCGAAATGGGGTCAACCTGGAAGAGGGAAGCAACCTCGGCCACTTTCAGGTCAGTGTAGAGAGTGTATCCCAGCAAGGCGTTGCAGGAATCAGAGTTTGAACAGGGCTCAATTGTTGATTTGGAAGCTACCAAAGCTACATTGGAGAAAATCATGAAGCAAAGGGCTATATAGAAGAAGAAAAAAGTGGGTTTTCGGTTTGGCATTGTTATGTTCCGGGTTTGAGTAGTTTTGGGGGCTTTTTCACTTGTTCCTCAGTTGAAAACAGGGAAAAACAGAGTGGTGGAAGAATGTAAGGAAACGAGCTTCGTTTTGCTGCTCAAAGCTGGGATCTTTACTTTAGCAAGGGCTTTGGGTTTTAGAGAAAAACTAAAAGAGAGAGAGAGAGAGAGAGAGAGAGAGAGAAGATTTGAAACCAATAAAAGATGGGTTTTTTTCTTTCTTCTTTGCTTCTTTTGATTCAATCTAATGAAAAAATATGGAGTTAACGTTTTTAGGGTTTGTTCAGCTGGCCTTTATCCTCCACTCTCAACAGTAAACAGCTCTATTTATAGTTATGAAAAAGAAAGAGTTACTACAATGTAGAAACTTTGACTCTAGAGATATGGCTACATTCAAGCTGGGTAAAGGAAGGATTTCAATGTTTCAGGGTTCGGGCTTCTCCTTTTATCTTTCTCATTTTTTTTTTTTAATAAAATGGTCTCCAGCAAGGAACAAGAAGAGAGAGAAAAGCAAAACAATTCGGAAGAGAGCTTAGAGAGGTTTCAAAAGGAGTGGAGCTGAGGAAAGGGAAAAGGACAAATCTGGTGCATAGAGTGAACAGACACAGGTCAGATTCTCGATCTTAGAGTCTTCAAACGTTATTACTTTTTAGCATTAAAGACTAAATTGTCCCTATCCTTTCTTCTATTTCTCAATTTAAGATAGTGGCGTTGGGTTCTACTCGCTCCTAAGGTGTGACGTCCTGCTCGCCGGCGTCCTTGGTATACTTTTGGAGAAGAATGTCTCCCTGTAGTAAACAGTTAAATATTTTGGTTTTTGGCATTAAAATTATAGTTTAAGAAATGAAACTTTTATAGTTTGAAATTTAATTTTAAAATAAAATAATTTTATTATTTTTATATTTTTAAAATTTTTATTATTTTAAATATATCTTATTTGATTCTTTAATTCTTTAAGTTTTTGTAACACTTTTGTCACCATAATGTCAAATAATTAAAAAAATTTTAAATTATATTTTTTTCATTACATTTTTTAAACATATTTTGTCAACCTAAACTTCTTCTTACAGTAATACTAAAATAACACTAAATTTGATATAATGTTAGGCTTGACTTTTCATTACACTAAATTAGTCGCTATAAATGTTAAATATGAGTACACAAGGAAAAAATAAATGGTGGTTATTAGTAGAGGTGGTAAAATGAACTTGAACTCAAAAACCTATTTGAAAAAATTTGACCTCGAACCTAAACCGAATTCGATTTGACTAAAAAGTTAATGTTCAAACTTTAAAAAAAAACCCGAACCTGAAATGGCCCGTACCCAAAATAGCCCGCACCAAAAATAGCTCGAACTCGAAAGAACCTGAACCCGAAATGATCGAAACCCGAAAGAACCCGAACTTGAGCCCGACCCGAATCTGAACCTGAATTTAATACTAAAAACAAATATGAAGAAATTGTAATTATATAATTTTTAATAAATCAAAAACTTTAATTATGAATTTTATTTTAATATTCTTTTAATAATTTAATTAAA
>JBBYHM010000001.1:3248062-3264043 GCA_038381775.1 Adansonia rubrostipa | reverse complement strand
TGTAGAGATATTTAGGTTTAGAAAGAAACCTTTTTGATAGAATAATAAAATAATAATCGAATATTTTATAGCAACTTCCTAGATGCATATATATAGGCTAGAACTCCTACTCCTACTAGATTTAGCATTCCTAGTAGAATAATAATTAAGCTTATTCATTAAACTTATCCAAACTAAAACTTTAATCCTAAACAATAATCTAATTAAACTAGAATGCTAAACATCGATCTAACTGGATTTTTTTTATTTCAGCAGAATTTAAAATGAAATAGAACTCTTAATTGTTAATGCTCCTGCATCAAATTACCTTGTCTTTGCGTTCTGCGATGGTACATACAATTTATTTTCTATTGCTGGTGCATTCTGGTACTGCTCTTTGTTATTCAGAATGTATTGCCTTTACAAGTTTACTGTATTGCTTATATAAGTTACTTAAGAAGAGCATTGCAATTATTTGCATCATAATTCAAATAGAGCTGACCCTTTTTGTTTATCAGTGTTTACTGGAGTTGCAAGATTATGAACCATTTTTCATTATATCATACTAATACCATATGGTAGATTTTCGGCATTTCATAGTAGATAAATTTCTTTCATTGGTATATGTAAGCATCTGTGTAAAAATGAAAATTTTGAATATTTATGTGCATTAATATATGTTACACAGGATGCAACTTTTGCAGCTTCACAGCTTGCAGCTTCTGTTATCCAAAGCTGTGCAGAAAAGCTTCAGCCTTTTGTTTGTGGATTTTTAACTTCTTGCTCATTGGATAGAGATTCTGTAACTAGTGAGCTCAAAGAATTCTATCATGAAATTGTGTTAAAAATCTTTCAGTGTGCTCCTGAGATGCTTAATGCTATCATTCCCAATTTGACCCAAGAATTAATGGTACATCATCCATATTATGATTTTATTCTATTTATAATTCATATTACTTGAATAATTGTTAGTACTACGGATCCCTTATCACTTGTTCCTACAAAACATCGTTTATGCTCTAATTTACTTTACTTTGAAAATTTTTCCTAATTATTGTTAAAGTAACTTCTTGTGTTTGTCTACAGACTGATCAGGTTGATGTGCGAATAAAAGCTGTTAATTTAATTGGAAAACTTCTTTTACGACCTGAATACCGTGTTGCACAAAGATATAATTCTCTTTTCGTAGAGTTTTTGAAAAGATTTTCTGATAAATCTTCGGAAGTTAGAGTTACTGCTCTACAATGTGCTAAAGCTTGTTGCTTGGGCAATCCCTCAGGGATTGAATCTTCTGAACTTCTCAGTAAGCAATTCAATTATAAAGTTCTTTGGTTATTGTGCATGTATGTTCATTCAGTCTCCAAAATCTAGTACTTGTTTTCTAACTTTGACTTGTAAACTCAACAGCTGCCATTAAAGATCGACTCCTGGACTTCGATGATAAAGTGAGAATGCAGGCAGTGATCGTTGCCTGTGATATTGCTAGGTCTAACCTTAAATATACTTCAGCTGAATTCATATCTGAGTTTATAGAGAGACTTAGGGATAAGAAGGTAATCTTGCATTAGGATGTTGGTGTGATTACTATGTGTTTAAAATTCTCTACCACTTAATTTTCTATTCTTCTTATGCAGATTTCTATTCGAAAGAAAGCCTTGCAGAAAGTGATGGAAGTATATCGAGATTACTGTAACAAGTGTGCAGAAGGGCACATCACAATATCTGATCACTTTGAGCAGATTCCATGCAAAGTCTTGATGCTTTGCTATGATAAAGATTGCAAAGAATTTAGGTATGCATATTTGCACTTTACTGGGGCTAAGAAAACCTAAACTGGTCTCTTATAATGTGAAATTCGATGTTTAGGTCCCAAAACATAGAACTTGTGATTGCGGAGGATTTATTTCCAGTTCTTCTTCCAGTTGAAGAGAGGACAAGGCACTGGATCCATTTGTTATCTCTTTTCAGCCCCTTGCATGTGAAGGCTCTCAGTGCTATTTTATGTCAGAAAAGAAGGTATTTATATTAAATTACTGCTTGAGTGAAGGTGGCATATGTGTTATTACCATCTCTTTATGTTTTCAGGTTGCAAACTGAAATGTGGAATTATTTGGTCTTACGAAGGAAAGAGAAGGTAGACTCTTCGTACTGCTTGGGTTTTTCATTTTTTATTGTGCTGTTCATTATTCTTGGTCATGGCTTTGGCTTTTTGCCATGCATTTATTGCCTCGAAATTGATGCAAACATTCCACAGTCAGGACATGTGCATGCACTCATACATAATATTTTCTAATGGGTGATGTGATTTTCATTTTAAGTTTCCCTCTCCATAACATCATTACAACTGATATATAGAATGAATATGTGTGATGTTTGGGGTGTGTGTTACATCTTTGTTCATCGAAGTGTAATGTTTGCTGGGTTTGATTAATTAGAGCCAATAATTATTTATTGCAGGAGAATAGTTCAGATGAGATGCAGAAGAAGTTGAAGAGTTCTTTTGTGAAAATGTCAGCTTCATTCCCAGATCCATCCAAAGCTGAAGAGTGCTTTGCTAAGTTGAGTCAAATGAAGGATAATAAAATTTTCACTTCACTGGGTCTGTTGCTGGATGAAGTGACACTTAAAAATGCCCTGGCCTTAAGAGTGCGTTGTTTTACTTTTTCTTTTTAGTTTATTTAATAAAGTATCAATACTATATGCTTTCTTTTAGTATTTTTGCATCTTTTGGATGGTGCATTAAGATTGTCAGTTGGTATCTATGTCTATAATACTGCCTACTTAACCTCTGCTTATATGCTTTATCAGAAAAAATCATCGTTTTCTGGTAAAATTTGTTTTTGCTTCAACGATTGCATTTCTCATTAGCATGGGCCATGTAGCATATCAAGTATGACTTCTCATGTTTAATGACAAACAAAGCTTTTCAAGTATTAACCAAAAGGCAGTATTTGTTTCTAAAGGTTAATTGGAAAAAAACAAAGTAATTGACCCACAGCTTTGACTCTAACAGATTTCCTATGCAGCCTGAGTCTAATAAGATTCCAAATTCATAATAAGAAAACTTGTTTCGAGAATTTGAGTGGATGTTTTGGTAATATCTATTAACTGTTGTAGTATTGGTTGTTGATAAGTGAGTCATTTGTCATTTACAAGAGGCTTCTAAAATTTTCCTATTTCATGTACACAGTCTAATTGCTTGATACCTATTGACTCTGTGACCTGAATGGCAATGTTCTGATGTTTTGTCTCATTGATGAATGATCCTGCAATTACCGCCTATCCTGTATGCAATAAAACCTATGTTTCTGCCTTTAGTAGTACATGACCTTTTTTTATTTTCTGCTAGTTGTGTGGTTGGATAAGGCAAGTAATGGTTCTCTAGTGGGACAGGAACTTTTAGGAATTTCACTATCCCACTTTCTATGTGTCAATTGTGCTAGTGGAGATGTTCTGTCCTTTTAGTGAGTATTGTTTACCGTGTTATCAGACCTCGTAGCCGCAAAAGGTCTCTTTTACATTACGTTGAACTGCAAAACTGCTTGTGATAGTAAAGAAGCACCTGACCGAATTTGAAAAGGTCAACATCCTAAGATATGAAAAATTTGAAGCTCCCACTAGCTAGATTCTGCTTGGTACCTCTTCCTTTCTGTGTCAAGGTCTATTCTTTGCAGTTGAAGAAACCCTTATTGATGCATTGTATAACATACTTAAAACAGAAATTGACATTTGTTTTATTCACTATCTGAGGAAGGTCAATGAGTAAAAGATTAAGAAAGGCGAGGGTTTTCTGAGATGGAGAAAGTCATTGCCTCTTCGTTCAAGAATTTCTTGATAGGCCTCAAGTGCCTACTTGTGGGCAATGCTCCTAGTAACCCAATCGACTTGGGGGAAGCAGGGGTGTTTATGCGAGCAGTCATAAGCGCTTCCAGTACTAGAATTTGGAAAAAAAAAAAATTACTACGGTAGAAGCCTGAGTTCAAATGGATCAGTTCAAGCTTAATCGTCAGAGTATTCAGAGTCATATGCTGTTAGGTGCTGCGTCCATGTGATTACTTGCGATGTGGTTAATAGGAAGGATTGACTTATTTTTGTTGATAAACATATTGTTAAACTTGCTTAAACATTCAATATGAGGTATAATATGTTATATTCCCTTGTTTTCCCTTTTGAATTTCTGGATTTTCTAAAATCTTCTCTGTAAGTTACCAGAATGTACAACTTTTCCTTTTCAGGATAAATTCCTTGAAGTGATAGGGAATAAACATCCACACTTTGAGTTTTTGCAGTTGCTCAGTTCAAAATGCTTGTTTAATATATTTGACTCTGAGCACATCCGTTGCATTCTCAATCTTATTTCCAGTAATGGGTTGGAAAGCAATCATTTGGAAGCTTTTTCTATTGAACTACTCCTGGTAAGAACAGTTGCTTCGCATGGAATCTCAAGGGTGCTCTTTTTTCCATTTTAAAACGAGATCATCATCATGCTTATGCAGAACATTATTATTTAATCGGAATATTCGATGCTCCTAATGGTTAATTGTAATTGTCTTTTGTTTAAATAAAGCTTTATATGCAGAAACTAGTTCCTTTGTTGCTCAGACAGAAATGCCCAAATGGTTTCACAAGCTGCTTTGTTTGCTGTAATTCTTCAATAGACACTGACTAGCTACATAAAACACACACACAAAATTGCTTTGATGTATTGGTGTGTGTAATAGGCAAGTATCTTCAGTAAAAGATGAGCGTAAAGGCATGAAGGGTATACTTTATGAGTGCTTCACATCATTGGTCTAGAGATTGAAATGAGTCAAGCTGCGTGTATGTGATCTCATGCTCAGCTACTTAAGAATATTGGCTCAGCTTGCTTATTTAAGAAATTACTTTCTCCTAAACTTAATTTTAAAATACTTATTAAGGAGAAATGTTGAAGAGAGAGGGTGAAATTTTGACAGAGAAGCAGTGTCATGACAGAAAGTCAACTTTGGAGTTGACTTTTATTATAGTGGTATTTGATAATTAAAAGCCTATGTCCTGCGCAAACATAAATTTCATTGATTTTTTATAGACTTCAATTTTTGTTTGGCCACATTTTGCATGATACAGATTATCGTCAGCAATTTCCCTTCACTCATGAGGGGTTCAGAACTTCAGTTTCGCCTGTTGTTTGAAGAGAAGTATCTGATTCACGATAAGATCGTTCAAGTTTTAGCGAAAGCAGGACCTCATATCTCTCTCAAATTCAGGTAATCTCTACATACTTTTTCGGCATTCGGCACTTGATATTTGAGTACAACTGGTAGAAAGATGTGTTTTAAACATCACAGCCTTAAATACAATATCTTTAATGTCATAGGGATTTAGCGTATATTGAAAATTTATTGTTGGTTAACTTCTAAAAACAGCAAGCTGAAGTCAAAACTAGTTTGGGAGGTTGCAAATTTCTTAGAGTTATTGTTGTGCTGGCTTTCTAATCATCCTTAAAAATTTTTGTTAGGTTCTATGCAACCTTTTGTTTTAATTCTTATCGATGTCCTTTACATGCAGTGATTTTTACCCTGTTTTGAAGAAGATCTGTCTTGAGGGAACCCGCACTCAGTCAAAATATGCTGTTTCTGCAATTGCTTCGCTAGTAGATGTATCTAAGCCATATGTTTTCCCAGAATTATGTGAGGTATGCTTATCTCAATTTTACTTAGTTACCGTGTCCTTATAAATGGACAAAACCTAGAAGTTATGAAAAATGATGAATGCCTGGCACAGCAGGTGAGCAAGATATTGCAAAAGAAAAAAAAGAAAAGGGAAAACAGGAAATAGACACAGCATGTTGACTTTAAATTTAGGAATTTTGATAAACTAATAACAAGAACCTGAAAGATTAGGCCTCTAGCTGTTTTTTTTTTTTTTTTTTATGTTAGTTGCTAGTTTATTGAGCTGTATTAGTAAACTTCGTTGAATTTGAAGTTACATGTAAAATCACTAAGAGCGCATTTGGATGGGGAATTTTAAAATTTTGAAGAAATTTGAAATTAAGTCATTTTAAAATGCATCATCTTGAAATGCTGCCATTTGTAATTGTTTTGTTTGGATAAATATTTCTTAGAAAGAAATTCAGGCTATTGGAATTTCATGAGATAAAAAAATAATTATAAAATAAAAATGATGATATTAAAAATAAAAAATACACGTGTAAAAAATGTAATATGGGTATCATTAGATTTGTAACAATGCATAGATATTATTAACAATAAAAAAATAAAAAAAATTCAAGTTAAATTAAATGACATTTTGTTTTCTGAGTTTTGCATTTTACAGCGGGCCATGTGGGGTCAAGCGAGAGGAGATTTGAAGGAATTTTGAAAACCATGTTTCGCTGTGGAATTTATATACGGAATGCTCAAATCCCCTCTTGAATTTCCTCCTAAATTTTAAAACTATCCTTTTTTTTTTCTGAAAAAAGTAAATTCATTTTGGAATTTGGAAAACCGTCAAAATGAAATCTCTTCTCCAAATACCCCATCCTAATACACCCTAAAAGTCGAAATGGAAGTTGAAATTTTAAATTTTAAATTTTAAATGTTTTAGTTCTTTTTTAATGCATGAAAAGTCAAGACAGAAGGTGAATATTATTTCAATTAGGCTGGCATTCAACAGTAGTCTAACTTAGAATTGAAGTCTGATTGTAACTTTGGAATGCAGTGATTATGTAGTTTGTATGTTTTTCAAGGCTTAGGAGGATTGCCTCTGGTGATAATTAAAAAAAAAAAAAAAAAACCTAGGAAATGTAAACTGTGTTTTCCAAATTTTAAAACAAGGGAAAATGCTATATTTTCAAAGCACTGTTTGGTGCTAGCTGGATGGCCCTTTCGATGCCTATGCCAATATTTTATCTGTTCATGTTCAGGAGCTTGTGGATTCTCTACATAATGGGCAGAATATTGCAACGGTTTTGCAGTCTTTGGGCTGTATTTCCCAATATTCTGTTTCAACTTTTGAAGATCACGATAGTGAAATCACACAATATGTTTATCAAAAGATTTTTCAGGTAATTGATTTCTGCTTGCCTAGTGTTTTCCTAGAATTTAGTAGCTGGAGTATCTAATCTCGTTTGGTATTTTTATCTGCTGACCATTTTGAAATTTAATCTCTGAAGGCAAAATCATTGCATAATCTTTCTGTCATTGAGGATAGCTCTGGGTGTACCACTTGCAAGTTAAAGGTTAGTGTTGGACGAGGGAACTTTCCTTTGTAAGTCTTAATTAATGATATTTATGTTGATTTCCTTTACAGTGGAGTTTGATGTTTTAATAATTAAGATCAGGATTTTGGTCTTTTTAGTGCAGCATTGGCATAAACTGATTAAAAATGCGAATTTGAAGGAAAATTCAGTTAAAATGTGGTCAGATGACTGAGAGCAAGTTAGATTCAGGTTGGGGACCAAACAACATATTCTTATCATGTTTTGCCATAAAACAAAAAAATTATACTTTTTTGTTAGTATTTTTCTGAAACAGCAATGATGGATTCCGGAACATCTATTAATTATACTTATAATATAGCAAAGCTGGAAAAAAAAAATGCTGAGTCTGAATGGATATAGTGTTGCTCTAGCACTTTGCTGTAAATGAATGGTTAATTAACTTCTAAAGTATAGCTCTTTCGAGTTATCAAATTCACGTGGTTGGCATTGATAGAAGTCCAATAGGGCTGTTAGGGAATGATTTATTTATATCAAGTTTGGGGGAAATAAATTGGTTGCTACTGCCATGTTGAGGCACGTGCAGAGTTACATAGAGCATAACAAGATCCCATTTGATCTTCAAATTGGAGTTGAATTGGTCAGCAGACTAGATTTAATTGACACTGTTTTGAGATGCAAGGTGATTTTATTCCTACTAAAACTCTTCTGGATTTATGATGAGCGCAAGTCTGGCATGCTAACTTGAACTTTTAACTAGCAGATTAGTTGATATGCCATTGTGTATCTTGGTCAGTGACTACTTTAAGTTGCAACTCGAGTCTAACTGGTTAAACCCTTAAATTCCAGTCAATGTGATCTTTTGATGTGATGGTCTTGTCAAGAACTTTTCTGATCACTTCTTATCTAGATTGTTTCTAGAGAAAGCTGACATTTAGGTTGCTTCTTTGAGAAAAAACCGACTGCAGAAATAAACAATTTCTTATCAATGACTTGTATTTTAAACTGTGGGTGTTCTGGATGAATTTATTAGATTTTGAGAAGAAAGCTAATCTATATTATCTACCCTCAACCTGAATATAAACAATTGTATTACCTATCCCCATGGTTGAGGCTCTTATAGTAATTCTTATATTAAGGGGTAAGCTATTGCTAATCAGCATTACTAATTCAACACCATACTCGAAGAGCATATATATATAGATATATAATTTAAATTGTAGGGTTCAAAAGGCATGATCTAGTTAGGATAATGTATTAAGTGTTAGGAGATCTCACTGGCTGGCAGGTTTCTTTATGGCTGATTTAATTTAATGACTATCCTTTGCAGATTTATGGGCTTAAGATGCTTGTCAAGAGTTTTTTGCCCCATCAAGGATATCAGGTCAATAGACAAATTAATTCATTGTTGGGCATTTTGTTGAGGATGCTCCAGAAGGAGGACGTGTTCGATGATATCATCTCATGGTATGCTTTTTAAAGGAAGTAGATTGTCTGTTTCCTTGCCTCCATTAGGAATATTCTTTACTTCACCTCTTCATATGTCTTGAGCCAATCTGTTGGTAATAGATTAGAATTCTTATGATTACAGAGTCTCCTTTAGATGTGAATTTGTCATTGCTAGTGATTTTCCGTCCTAATTGATAATAGATTGAAATCAGAAAATGAGAAGCAGATCTACGATGAGTAGTTTGGGGATGACAAGGGAGAAAATTATTCTTCCTTGATTGAAAAGATCACTGCCCCCATGGAATACCAAATATGGACTTATTGAGACGGAAAAAAGGAGTGGTAGGAAATGTATGTAGAGGGAGTTATATCCTGTCAAGTATGAGGTAGGATAGGGTGTTTTTTAGGTCTGTAGTGTGTGGTGGAGAATGCGGAATAATATCATGAGTTAGATCCCATCTGAAAACATTTATGTGAAGCCAAGTAGCGTAGCATTCAAAAATCTATGATTGTTCTATTAGAGTTTGACTTGGTCAGTGAGCTTTAAATGGGACTTTTGCATTGGGTTATAAATGAATATAGAAGAACCCATACATGATTTATAATGAACACGCCTGTTCCCAAACCTAAATTCCTCTGAGCTCAACTACATTAAATCTTGGCTGGTTTATTAAAAAGCCTTGAAATGCTGTTCTAATTTGTTCATTTATCTAAATAAACAAACATAAACTAGCCTAAACCAAGGTTGGCGACTAGCTACTGAATAAATGCATTAATTTGCTTACACCCCCTCCTGGATTTTTGAATTTGAAGGCAAGGGTGGATGCCATGTTTGGTATGTTTTAGCAATGAAGAAGCTAATTGCATTTATCTACTGCTTCTAAAAATCGAGGTTTTCATGTTAATATCTTTTTGGTTTCTTTTTTGATAGTATATATATAGAGATCCAATGGTTCTTCGGCTACACAATGGGAGGCAGCCTCTCCATTTTTATGCCCACCCTTTCCCCTGATTATAACTTGAGACATCCAAGACGGAGTTTTTATGTTCTAAACACTGGGGTGTCTGCTTTAGGACATGTCCTAAGATGTTTTTATCATTTTTCTTTTCAAAAAGTTTAGACATATGAGTTTTGATTTAGTAGAGGAATGTTCCTGACATGTTTAAGCATTGAATATTGAAGCAAATATTAGACAGAGGTTCTTTGTATTACTAATTTTTGACCAAGATTCAGAGGATGTTGCAATGACCACTGTCAATATAAGCGTTGGTTTTCTTATGAAATAGATCTGACTGCTCCATCACTATGCACAAGATACCATTTTTTTTTGAAAGAGTGGCTTAATTCTGTAGAAATGGAGATAGGCAGCTATCTGTACTGAATAAAAGCAAGATAAAATTCAGAGTAGAAACCTATGTTGCTCTGACTCTTCTTTTTTCTTAAGTACCACTGGTTGGTGCATATCTAGACATGGGGATGGGGATATGATTCTCTAAGAACCAGCCAAATACATGGAAATCTTGGAAAAAATTGAACATACCTGTATTTGACACTCACATCTGAGTTTGAGTAACATAGTAGGAAACTCTTACTGCAGATCTAGATTTTTTGTGATTCTCTGCAGAGAATATTGGCAACCTTTCCTCATTGGCTTTATTTTCTCATGCAGTGCAAGTGACAGGGATTATATAAGATTGGCTGCTGCAAAATCTGTTCTCCGGCTTTCTAGAAGATGGGACCTACATATTTCTCCACATATGTTTCGCTTCACGATGTTGATGGCGAAGGTAAGTAGGTTTGACCTAGGCAAGCTTGATGGAGTAGTAGTAATTATGTAAAAGATTCACCAAAAGAAATTTTAAACCAGTGGATATTGGTTTATAACCTAGCAATTTGAATTCTAAGCACTTGTCATAAACTCCTATAGCCAACCATGCAAAACGGGCCTCTTGTACTTGGCAACTTTTCCATGTTAGTAGTACTTATTTTAGCTTAAATATTTTATTATCTTTTATATCTCATTCAATAAGATGGTTCTTGTTTTAAATTTCTCCATATAGTGCTAAAAGATAAGAATTTACTTTGCGATAATACTTATTTTAGCTTACACATTTTATAATCTTAGATATCTTGTTAACTATGATGGTTACAAATCTTTGATGCAAAAGGTTTGAAAAGATTTTCAGCTGCGAATTTGTTTCTTTTGATGGCACTTAGGAAAGCATCAAGAGTTAATATTTTTATGTTAACATTAATATTACGATAAAGGTTATGATGCAGTCAAATGTTTGGAGGTGAATATCTTGCTGCTAAAGGAATTAAACCTGCAGCATTTCTGCTGAGCATGTCATTTGTCATTGAGACTCAAATCCCATAGGTGAAAAATTGTGTAGACTAAGCTCCTTCGTTTGTAGTGCTTGCATCCTCACTACTATATTGCATTGCCTGGAAAGTTTGTATCCTTCACTTTTCATGTTTCTTCCTGCATATCTCAGCCTTCAGTTTTCTTGAAATTGTTCATAGTTGTTCCTCTTCAGTTATATCTTTGTATCTCAGGTTAACTACAGTTATTGCTTTCATTTTCCAGGATTCATCTTCTTCTGCCAGAAGATCCTTTATCGATAAAACGCACAAGCTGTTGAAGGAACGTGTTATACCTATAAGATATGCTTGTGCTTTTACTCTGGCCTCTTCTGATTGCCTCAAGGATCTACATCATGTATGCTTTTCTTTTTCCTGATATATCTTGTAAATATAATCTATATTCTTTGTTTTTTACTAATTCATACCAGCTGATTTGCCTTTCTAGTCATTCAAATCTATGGTGGAGTTTATCAAGGAATACAGTAGAGAAGCTCAAATACGCCAAACATCCATGGAGGGAGGGTCAATTGTGGACTACCCAGCATACTTGGTGGTATTCTTGATACATCTGCTTGCGCACGACGAAGGCTTCCCACCTGAAGGTTGTCAGGATGAAGCAACGTATGCTCAATTTTGCAGGTAATGTTATTCAGAAGTCAAGCTTTTGAATTTCAGTTTACCTCGAACTAAGCAAGAATGTATTTGTCGATTTTTGTGACATTAGTTTTTTTCCTTTCTGCAGTCCGCTTCTTTCGTTCTTACACGCCTCAATCAACTCTAGTATCGCTAATGATGATATTGATCTTGTTAATGATGCTGCTTTCTATTTGAATTATATATTTCGTGCTATTAAAAGAGCTAAGGATGCTGTTGATGCTCAGAGAACTCCTGTGAGTTTTTTTTTTTTTGTTGGGTTAATAATGCATTTCATTTAGACACAAGAATATGCCTCATGAATAGTGGAATTTCTGACAATGCAGAGGCTGCACTTTCTGGCAGATGTTGGAATTTCTGGTGTAAATTCATTATATCAGAAAGGCATGTCCACTTTACCCAGACCAGGAGCAATTTTGCTTCCATCTTCATTATATAAAATAACTCCTTTGGAAAAAGAAGAGGCAAGTTCCCAGTGACATGTTTTCTCGTCTGCATCTAAAATATTTTACCTAAATTCTAATTTAATTGTTCTGTGCAGGCTAATTTGAAATTTCATACTCAAAGTTTTGTTGAGAGTGTCGTTCACATTTTCAAGTCTCAAGTCTCTCTGGTGTGTATGAAGTTGTTGATCATATGATTGGCCTGATTAATATATTGATGAATTTTATATTTGAATGTCATACATGTACCTGTGCATGCACACATACACACAAACACATGCAAGTAATTCCATTGGAGATTGTTGATAGCATCTATGTTTCAGCCAGTTAGTTCTGTTCATAAACGTAGTCGGAAGCGCCATGAGGATGATACTTTTAACATGGTATCACATAAGCATGAAGATTTCTCGACTTGTGGGGCCATTGAAATGCAGAAGAAATCTACAAGGCAGAACATCAGTTTGGGACATAGGCAAAGACGTGCCGTTTCTCCTAATGCACTGGGATCTGTTGGATCACACAATAAAGATTGTACTGAGCAGGAATATGGTGCACCTAACAGTTCTGAAGCAGCTTTAGAAAATGGGCAACCCTTTTCTTCTTCCAGTTCTTTCAATGGGAAACCTTCTCAGATGGAATCAAAAGTTTCAATTCAGAAAGTTGAAAGATGTAATGCACTGGAGGAAAATGTTGGGGCAGGTAAAAGCCACACTGCTGAAGCTTCCAATAGTCGCAAAGTGAAGTTCGACAGAGTAAGATTTTCTCTAACTACCAATTGTAACTTTGGCTTTTCTGCCTTTTACTATCCTACCTAAACTAACAGTATTTCTTTTGGCCAATAACTAACAGTATTTTTGAACTAAGCAGGAATTGGGTAATGGAAATGAGTTATTAATTGGACAGCGGATCAAAGTATGGTCTACCTTTGATAGCTGGTTAGTCTTTTGTTTAAAGGAGATATATATTTCTGCAATTTTTGAAGTATGTCCAGATTTTATTTATTTATTTATTTATTTATTTTTTTCAAATTTCAGTTTCTATTCGGGCACTGTGGATGACTTTAACCCTGAAAACAACACTCACAAGGTAGATGCTTGAAAATTTTGTTACTGAATGGAGTATTTGTTCTCTAATAGGAATTTCAGGTGCAGTTTTACAAACATGTGAGACATTTATTTAACTCAATCTGTTGTTTTTTTATTTATTTGGTTGTCTCTAATGTCTCCAACAAATGATGAGGTTTCTTTGATTAATGTTCATACTCATCATTTTCCTTTTAAGTTACATACTTTAAAACAGGACAAATTTATAGGCATATATTTTCATTCTGGAACAACTTGTTTTATCTTGTTGGCTTTCGTGATTAGCTATCTGTGATATACATTCTAGTGACTTCCTTCCACCCACAAAGAAAAAGGAAAGAAACTCAAAAGAAAGGAGTGACATACTTTGCTCGGCCAACGGTAACATAACCCAATTGTTTTAATTACATATGTGTTTTTTCTTGCAATTGACAGATCACATGTGATAGTGGGGAAGTCGAAATATTATGCTTGGACAGTGAGAGCTGGGAGACAGTAAGTGACTGTTCCTTGACGGAGAGGGTAAGTAACTGTGAAAGCTGGAGTCTTTCTTTTGAGCTTTGAACTGTTGACTCAAGCATATGTTGCTGTTTGAAAGCTGCAGAGGATTTGGATTCTTTGTCCAGCTCCATAAAAACGTCAGTCTAGTTATAATTAGTTCTGCTTTGGCCTCTGAATAAAGAAGTGAAATTAATCCTATTCTTCTGACTCTATTAATTCATGGCAAATTAGCCAATTAGGAAGGAGGGTAGCGGGTGTTTGCATTGGAACCTGGATGTGGTGCCTGCCTTAAACGGCTGATTACTGCCAAACCGAGAGGTTATTGGCAAAATAATCCTCTAACATTGAAAATTAGAAATAGCAACAAAAAATAAAGAATGTTAACGAAATTCAATGACTTTTATTGTTATTAAATCCTACACGATTTTCCATTCATCTAAAGCATATGATTTTTGCAGCATCACTTTCTGATCATTTTTCATCTCTCTTTTTTGATTGGATCCTATTAATCTTATTCTGTCCATTTTTTGCATGCAAGGAGGTTCAAACTTCAGATAGGCCAAACACCTTGCATTTGCGGCAATGGTGAGTTGATCTCTTAATATTCTGGCTATAATGATCTGCATCCTGCTTTTCCCTCCACCCCCACCCACTCAATTGCTTCTCCCTGAGATCACTATTGGACATATTGCTTATATCATTTCCTTCTGTAACCACATATCTCCATCATGCAAATTAATCCTGGATGTAAAATTTTTTCCCCCTCGTCTCTTGTTAGGGCTATTTGGTACTTGGATTGTGAACTTTACTGTTGTTTAGCAATGCCTAAACTTTGTTAACTTTCTTCTTTCGTTAAATTCTGTTTCTGATTTCCCAGAGGCAAACCGGATAAATTAACACTTGTCTTCTGTGTGTCAATGATCTTGTTTCCATTTTAACAAAATTCATAACTACCATGCGAATGTTTGACATGGTGCGTGTGTCGTGGTTGCATAGGCTTAGAGCTTAAGTCTTGGCCATACATGCATGATGCTCTTCAAGTTGTGGAGGAATTTTTACTTTTTCTATATATATGCTGACTTAATTACTGAATATTTAATGAATGACTATTAAAGCTGATTAGATATACAAATCAAGACTTATGTTTTGAGTATATCCTTTCTTTTGATTGATTTTTACACAACTCATTGCTGCTTTCTGCTATCCTTTTGTTGCATTCTGTTCTCTATAGTGTCAAAGACACAGTTGATAAGTTGAGGGATGATGCCAGTCGACAGTCTAAGACAAAATCAAACATGATGGATAGTAAGGTTCCTTGCAGAGGTAATTTATCTTTACATTTATTATCTATTTTAATATAATATATATTCCCCTTTGTAAGTCTTGCTTGTTCTTTACATATAAGGCAATTAAAAGGGTTTAATCATTTTAAATTATGGAAAGTGGGTTAATTTTCTGATTCAGAAAACAGAAAGGAAGGGAGATCATCCAAAAACTCATCATCAGTATCAGAAGTTATCAATATGGGTGAAGATGCTGTAAGCACCATTTACGCATTTCTTGTATTTATTTTTAATCTCTCTTTCTTGGACCATTTTTATTCATTAGAAAGAAATATTTACTTCGAAATATTGGTCGAAATTTGAGCGGAACCTTTGATAAGGCAAGCAAAAATTTTTGGCCCAGAGATGATTATGTTGTTTGGGATTTGTTCCAGATTGCTAGAAGAACTCGGCGAAGAAAAGCATAAAGTTGGAGGGAGGTGTAGTTATCGAGAAAGAGCAAATGCAATGCCCACCGATTTCACTCCTGCCTGTAATCCCCTTCTACCAATTCCTTTTTTTTTTTTTTTTCAAGTATAGTAATTTCTCTGTAGCGTAGATTTATATATTATCAACAAATTAAAAAAAAAAAAAAGCAGATATGGAACATAATAACACTAATTATCCCCCACTTTTTTTTTTTTTTTAAATGGTGGTACATGTTTCTTGACAGTCTGTTTACGCGGTTTGATTATGGATGGTGTATTTTATTAATATGAAAAAAAAGAGTTTGGTAATTAATTAAAAATGAATGAAGCTGAAGTTTGTATGGTTTGACGTTGTGCTTCTAAACAATTCTTTCTAATTACTGTATAAATTATCAGCCCATCTTTTCAGCCACAGTTTCTTGATAAATAGAACCATCTTGTTATATGTTGCTAAATTTAATTGTAAAATAGGTGTAGTTTGTATAATTCAAATTTATTAAGTTGATGCTAATTTATAGATATATTTAGAGATAGTCAAATGAACTCGAACTTAAAAATTT
>JBBYHM010000001.1:3210021-3240654 GCA_038381775.1 Adansonia rubrostipa | reverse complement strand
ATTAGTCTTCTAGTATAGGTCCCTAGTCTAGTCTATAAAAATTGCCTGTGCACCATCATAAGGTAATATCAAGAAAATGATATAGACTAGAAGGCTTATACGGGGTGTTCGTCTTCGTGTATTTGGAGCGAGACTGGGTTCTTGATCAATAATGGCTAGAGGTACGTTTCTTTATTTAAATTATTACATTATATACGTATGTATATACATTTTTTATTTACTAATCAAGAATTTAAGTTATAATTGTGGATGTATTTTTTTTTTTTAGTTTTCTAAACTTTTGGTTTGGATCGGATTAGATACTGGTTCAATCACTCTTTTTCAACATTCATTATTTAAGTAGTAATCAAATAAAATTAAACCGATTCAAATTACCAAAAATTTATCTTAAAAATATCCAAATTTGACTTAGGGCTGGGCGAGGTCTAGTCACATTAAGCCATCTCCTTTTCAATATTTGAATATAAAAATCCATTAAATTTCATAATGGTTAAATACAAGAATGGTATCTATAATTTATCTGATTCTTAGTTTGATACCTAAAGAATTTTTTATTAAATTAATACTTAAAGTTTTATTCCGTTAAGCATCTTAGTGCTTGGCACTATTATCATTAGTCAATTGTTGACGTAATAGTCAACAACCAATGAGACATTAACACGTGGCCAAAATACAAAGTCATCATTAAAAATACAAACAAATAAAAAATAACGAAAATTTCATGCTGATATTATAAATGATGACGTGATATTTTTATCACATGTCAATATCTTATTAGTTGTTTGATTGTTACGTCAACAGTTGACTAACAATAACAGTATCAAAAACCAACATACTTGATGGAATAAAATTTTAAATACCAAAATAAGAATCAAAATACAAAGCCAAATTATTATTTAACCCTTTTATAATTGTTGAGCTATGTCCTGTCAAACATTATAAAAGAAAAAAAACTCAAAATTTCTTCCGTAATTTGAAGAGATTATTGAAAAATAAAAGGGACCCATTATGTAAGTTCACCGGCTAAAATCAAAAGAAATAATGATCCTATTATTAATTTATTATCATAAATATTTAAAATATATGTTTACTTGATTATGATTATAAGTTCTAGCATATCGACATGCATGACAATCATATAATTTGACGAAATAAATAAATAAATTAAGAAATTAATATATTTACGAATAACCAAATCTCAGATTGATCGATGCTGTTAACCACATTTCCTTCGTAGTTGGGATTGCTTCTAAAATCACATGTTCCGAACTCCTAATACTGCAGAATTGTCCTGTAGGAATTTTCGTGTGCTTAACTTCTGCAGGGTTTTGGTCGGGTTTCAAACTATTTATATCTTTTACTAAAGTGAAATTTTATTATTTTATTATTTAAAAATTAAAATATTAAATATATTTTTGTAATTAATATTAATATTTTTTATTAAATTTAAATAAAAATATTTTTATTAATAAATCATGTAAAAATTTTTTTATTCAAATCTAGTTTAATATAGATCGTACAGGTAGGCTAACCTGTGAATGGACTTATTTTATCCCTTTGATGGGACCAAAATTCAAAAATTAAAACCCGATATCTCATATTGACCATAAAAAACTTGATAATATTAGATATACTTATACAAATATAATATATATATAATATTAAAAATATGATATGATATAATATAAATATATATATTAAAATTTATATAATATAAATTATTAATTACTAAAATTAATATATAAAAAATATTTTAAATATGATTATAATATAAAAATTATAAATATAATATAAATATATAAATTATTGAAAAAAAATGATATTTTCGCAGCAAAGAGAGACGGAAGTGAGCAGTGTGGCCCATAGGAAGACCAAATACAATGCAAGAAGAAATAATTGGGAATGGGACCCCTTGGCTTTCATTCCACAAGAGGACGGGATATGTGCGATCTTGGCTTATTAGCCATTGGTTAAAGACACTTCCACAATTTCAAACATTTGGGCCAAAGAAGAATAATTCCTTGGCTGACCCATCCATCATCCTTCCATTTTATTTAAAAATTAAATTATTTTATAAAATATATAAAATTATTAGTGTAAAATTAAATTAATTTTATATATTTATATAATTTTTATATGATTAATATTTTTATAATTTAACTGTAGAATTTAATATTTTAATTATATTCGTCATGCACGTAAAATTTTAAATCAATATCATATTTTTATCATAGTGATCAAAAATATTTTTTAAATATATATTAAACGGTCAAAAATTTTTTATATTAAATAAATAATTAAATATTTTTACTTAATTTAAAATTTTGGAGTAATTCAGACAGGAAAATTACAGCGTAGAAGGGCAATGTTTGTGACTACTATTGTTTTTTTCCCTAGAAAATCCAGGGATTCATATTCTTCAGCTTCTACTTCTAGCATCATGTTTGAAATATATATAAAAGAATAGAGTACAAACAGCCAAAAGTTTGTGACTATATGTATTCATAAATTAGGTTGGACTGTAATTTAAAAAAAAATATATTTTTTAATTTCATAGTCCAGTTTGATTGAAAAGTTATTTTATTATTTAAAATAATATTAAAAATTAAAAATATTTTTATATTAATATTTATAATTAAATTAAAATTAAAATATTATTTTACTATATAAATAATAATTTAAATATACCGAATCGATCCGAATTTTAAAAAATTTTACTCATGCTCATATTCAATTAAATATGGATCAAACCAAACGAGATGCCCAGATTGTAAACAAGTCTATTTGCAGCCATTTACAGGTTCTCTGTTATTAGTGCATGTTTGCTGATGAAAGATTGTTGGTTTTCGTGATGCAAGGATGAATTATTCTTTTATTTCCCTTTTTTTTTTAACGTATTTGTTCCATTGCAAAGGTAAGATGATAATTGATAACATTGGAAATATG
This sequence comes from Adansonia rubrostipa, assembly GCA_038381775.1. Taxonomy (NCBI): domain Eukaryota; kingdom Viridiplantae; phylum Streptophyta; class Magnoliopsida; order Malvales; family Malvaceae; genus Adansonia; species Adansonia rubrostipa. The sequence goes on along the minus strand of JBBYHM010000001.1, from coordinate 3,237,708 downwards.
AAACTTAATTTGCATAATTAATACAAAATTAGAAAAAAAATGTTTTAATCTCCATGTGGATTTCTTCTACTAACTCAAAATACACTCAACTAAAAAGGATGGTGTAATATGCCTTGAATTTGCTTTTGTTTTGATTTTTTTTTTTTTGACTTTAGCAGAAACTCCATAGAAGAATATCAACTTCCTCGTAAAAATCATCGACCATCGTCGATGAATCAGATGATCCTAGATTGAACATCTGGTCAATATAATTTGGAGATAGCAGGATGTCAGAGTACCATGGTTCCGTTATCGAAACAGGCTGGTCCTTAGCCACAAGAGATTGTATCAGTGACACATCATCATCATCATGATCAACTTGATCAGATGGTGATGAAGAGGATATTGATGGGGAAGAGACTGATGATGTTGAGGAGGAGGAGGTAGGCTGCGGAGATAATGTTGGGGGGGTGGTGGTGGTTGCGTTGTCAACAAAACTATTTGCAGCTGCTGCTCCAGCCACTAGAGATTTTATCAGTGACACGTCATCATCATCATGAACTTGATCAGATGGTGATGAAGAGACTGATGATGATGATGAGGAGGATGTGAAGGAAGGCGGTGGAGATATTGGAGGTGGGGTGGCGGCGCCATTATCAACATTACTACTATTTGCAGCTGATGCAGCCACTCTTTGTATGGACTTTGGGGACATAATTGTATCAGGAATGTAACTTGATGACGTAATTGGGAAGTTAAGACTTGCTGATGAACCTTTGAGGCATAAAAGTGCAGCATCATAGGCTCTAGCAGCCGCTTCTGGTGTAGAATAAGACCCCAACCAAATCCTTGTTTTCTGATTTGGTGCCCTAATCTCTGACACCGAAGAACCCCAACTCCTCATTCTTACACCCTTGTACTTCTTCTTTTCGCAGGATGATGATGATGACATCATTTCCTTTGATTCTTGTTGGATCTTGAGCTTAGTCTTCACCATTGCCGAAGGAGCTATAAATCAAGACCAGACCAAAACAATACGATGAAAAACAGTCTTTTACCAATCAATGTACTTTGATTTTTTATTAACTAATTGAGATTTTTGCTATTTATAGATCACAGGAATGAGGTAAAGAGATGACTGCAGGAAAGAAAGAAGGTTGTTTGCTATTTATAGATCAAAGAGGTTTGAGACCTTTTTGAGTTGGAAGATCCATTTGGTCAATCACTATGTTCCAACATTTGAACATGAAAATGGCTGACAGATATTTCAGCTTTTATAGAAATGAGAAAATTAGATTTTACTTTCTAGATCCACGGTAAAATCCCGGTCCCCTTTGGCTGGTATAATTAATAAATAGTTGCTGCCAAACGTGTGGAAGAAATATATATTGATTAGGTACAGAGATCTTAAAACTTAGTTCAAATAGTTAATGCAATTAAAAAATATATCATTTATGTTTAATTTTTATGGTTTAGATGACTTAGACACAAAAAATCAGTAACCTGATGCCTAGTAACCCAATAAGTCGGTCCAACTTTTAGAAGGACATATCTCTAACTTTCAGTCATCTTATAATCACCTCACTTGATAAGAAAAAGACGACATTCAACATAACAAAAATCACATAAAAGTTTAGATTTTAGTGTAAAGTTATCCATACCCCTAAACACTTACTTTCAATCAAGAGATAACATGGTGTGTATAATAAATCACCTCGAATAAATATAAATAACACTTTATATAATTTATTCGATTATCCATACTAAATGAATACTCTTTCTTATCTGCCCTTATTTAGCTACTATGTTCTCTTATCTTCTGTAAAACATTAGTTTGAGGATCGAGGCGCATGTCAGAGGCTTACCTCTAATGCCCTTTGACCATGATCTGTCCTTGCAGGTTTGTCCAAGGGCTCCCTCAACTCCTACGAAACACTCCCAAAAACCTAAGCCACTTGGCCACTAAAAAAAATAACAAAATCTGATACTTGTAAATACTATTTTCTCACAAAATTGAAACTTTCTCGTTGATTAGCTGAGAAAAACTGTCAATTTGCAAAACATCTCACTCAACCTACTTGTCGATTAGATGTTGGAAGATCAAAGGAAGCCAGAAGTAGTTTGTACATTAACAAATTACAGCTGGAAAGCGTTTTTGAATAATTCAAATATCAAATAATTAATGTTAGACAAAGAAAGATGTAACAGCCAGGAGATGGAACATTATGACATGCCATGATTTCAAAGGTGTTAGAAGTGAATGATTCAAAATTAATAGTTATATATCTGACTTTATTAGGAGACAGAAGGAAATTTCTGCTTTCGGAGAAAGTCCGCAATTAACTTGTAATGGAAAATGGCAGTTCAGTTGGATCTTATTGCACTCAAAGAACCCAACACAGGCACCAATCAGAAGACTAGCAAAAGAAATCATAATAAAAATTCAAGTTAAATGGCTATTTCTAGAGTTCTTTGACTTACCCTAACCCCAATTGACACCCAGCAAATACACAACTAAAAAAAAATCATTTTGAAAGTTAAGTCGATGTAATCTCAAATCATATTAAATCAATTAAATCAGATTATTTAATTATTTGATTAATTATTAAATATATTATTTTAATAATAAATTAGTATCAAATATAATAATCAATTAAAAAATATATGTTTGATTTTATGCTATGATTTTTAATACAAAATTAAAAGGTTAAAAACTTAAATCCCATCACTTACAAAAATAATTTTAATAAAAAAATAACAAGTTTTTTACTTGTTAAATTAATTTTTTATCGATTAATTAAATTCTTAATTTTTAAATAGATGTCAAACTAAATAGATCATCAATTTGCTATTGACCGATTCAACCGTCCAATCACTTCGATTCAATTTTTTAATAATGTGCAAACCAGAAAGCTTTTCTAGCAAGGGTTTGATAATATTATATTTACTGTTCGTGTGATAACTATTTATGGCTAATCACATTTTTGTAAAAAAAATTTGTTTTGGGCAAAACCCCTTTGTTTATTTGGATAAAAAGCAATGTGAGTTTAGAAAGGAAAAGAGATAGAAAAAATGAGATTCTTCACAGGCAACTTCCAGGGTCCGCAGACTTATTTTTAATGAGCTGTCTTGGGTGGCCGTGATGCCTAAAAGGAAAAAAAGAAATAGTAGTTATTAACACCACACTCAAGAGACGCGGTAGTCTAAATACTACTTCTAACTTTTATTATTCCGATTTTATATTTTTTTCCGTAATATTTATATTTGATATTTATATTTTAAATATACTTGAACATATATATATATATATATATATATATGAAAATATGATATTTTGAAAAAATTAAATATATGATATATAATTTTATTCAACACTTACTCCAAATTCAAGTAATATTAAGATTAAGAAAAAAATTGAAAATAATTCAAATCATAGTGTTCGGATCAATTATGTTTGGCTTTTCATTAAATATATTTGGTTAGATTTTTTATTTATGAATTGAAAAATAGCGATTATTTGAACCAAACTAATTTTTATTTTTTAAAATTTTATATAATGCAAAAATTTATTTTCAAATTAACGAAAAACTTTAAAATACTATAAAAAGAATTGTTTTAATTTAAAAAATTTACAAATAGAACCTATCCAATTTAAAAAGCACAATAATTTTTTTCAAAACTAAACCATACTATCATCACCAAGTAATGTAATTAACAACTCAACTATTTTTAAATCAGATAATTTTAAATATAATATAATTGAAAAAAAACTAATATACAATATAGACTATGATGCAAAAAAAAAAAAATGAACAAAATATAAATGTATGAAAGAAATAATGGTACGGCATAGCCAAAGCAACTACTGCCGACTGGTCTACTCACTACCTTTTTTAGTCATTAGAAAATGGGTTCCATGGGGCACCTGCGTTTGAAGTTTGAAACAAAGTCCTTTCTTGGGGGGAAAAAGGGGCGGAGGGGGGGGGGAGACAAATTACCCTTTCTAAAGTTGGGGCTTTAGGGCCATGGACAAAAATATATATAGTTTGATTAGTTTCACACTTGGGGCAATGGATAGTATTGCATTCGGTTTGCTTCAGATTGTGTTTTTTTTTTTTTTTTGTCAACATTCCAGCACACAGTTGGTGCCATTGTCAGGGCAAATGGGCAAATGATGGTCGCAAAAATCAGGCGTTTCGACAGAAGATAAGAAAATCTGTTTTGACGGTAAATAATGTGGGAAATGAATACACATTCTGTCGACGGGAACACTCCATAGTTGTCATACGGTCACAGATACATTTTTATCAAATCGTATTTATTATAATTATGAACATATTTAATATATTATCAGTTATAATAAATATCAATTATAAATTTTGATAATAAAAAATTAAAATTATAAAATAATAATATATGTATTAAATTTCATAAAGAAAAGGGCCATGTCAGACAGACGGAGATAAGAGATTAGCATTTCGTAAACAATGCTCTTTTCAATATGTGAAAACAATCCGCACCAATCTTGCTTCTTTCTAGTCTCCGCCCCTTCCCTTCACCCTAGATCTGTCCAGGAATAATTAGGACTGGCATTCAAATAAGATATTACCAGACTTTGCGACAACTGAGTTTTGATTTGTCTTAAAATATACATACATATATATATATATTTGTTTAAGTTAGGCTGAACATATGCAAAATATTATATAATCGTTCAAATACTTAAGAGAAAGACTAATTTTCCTTGATTTTCAAAATTTTATCAATTTTTTTTAAAAAAATTATAGGTTCTGTTAAGACAATAAATTAGTCAACTTATTTAGCCTAATTTTAATATGTCAATTAGTCAATTGATTTCTATTTTCTTATTTAGTTTAGCTCAATTATTTCTATTTTCTTATTCGGTTTAGCTCCTTATATATAAATACTCACTTGTACTAATACTTTTACAATATAAGAAATATAAGAAACTCTTTTTCTTCTTTTTCCTCTTTTTCTTCTTGTCTATCAATCTAAGATTTTAACACTATATCAGAGCCTCATAAAAAAAAAAAAATTTGGACTCTATCTTTTGAGGATTTTTTAGCTAGTTTCAGGGATCTTCGATCCGTCTTAAAGCAATTTGGTCAATACCAAATTGTTCTTCTTTTCTTGAAGTTTACAATAGACGAAATTTCACTCCCGAAAACCCATCCACACGCTGTCACGCGATGTCGAAATCCGCTGCTAGCAAAACGTAATTTTTTAGATTGTGAAAAGTAGAAGACAACCAAAACGACATCTTTTTGGTATTCAGCAACTATGTCAAACAGCCGCATCATCATCCATGTAAGCAATGAGACCGAGTTATAATCCACGCAGTAAGCCACGAAAACATACACGTCAGCATAAAGGAGGTCCAATCATCGACATGTCATCAAACACGTCGGCACATGGTGGTCCAATCATCACCACACCATCAGTAAAGGTGGCTGCCACATCATCCCCCCCATAACAAGTGTCCGATCTCCATTTGTCCACTTGTTTCTCTATCATTGCCATGTCATCGTCTCGATTAGCGGCCACATCGTCGTTAACGCATTCGTGGTATACACGTGTCATAATTCTATTGATACACATATCCTACAGCACCACGTCAGCTTTCTTCTCTTCTAGTTTGATTCAGTTTGGTTCGGTTCAAAGCTTTTAACCATCAACCGGTTCATCCTCTTTTCGTCCGGTTCCTTCGCAAACCAGATCGGTTCCTAAGGTTTTCAATCATCCTGAATGCTTTCAAGATCAAGTTTTCGAACTCAAGCTCTCATCTTTTATGCCACCTTGAGTTTGAGGGGAGGTGTTAAGATAATAAATTAGTCAACTTATTTAGTCTAATTTTAGTATGTCAATTAGTCAATTGATTTATATTTCCTTATTTAGTTTAGCTCAATTATTTCTATTTTCTTATTCGGTTTAGCTCCTTATATATAAATACTCACTTGTACTAATACTTTTACAATATAAAAAATATAAAAAACTCTTTTTCTTATTTTTCCTCTTTTTCTTCTCGTACACCAATCTAAGATTTTAACAGATTCTTTGAATATTTATATTAATAATTATAAATTGAATTGGGTTGGATCTAGACAAAGAATATTATGTTCAAGGTTCGAGCCCCACTATTTCTAAAACAAACTTTATTTTTTTTAATTTATTTTTTAAATCTAATAAATTTATTCAAATTTTTTTAAATATTAAACATGATTTTAAACCTAGATGAATAGTATAACCCTTCCTACAGTTGGGAAATTATACAACAATAAAATCACGAAATCAATTAAATAAGACATGTCTTTCTTAAAATTAGAGAGTATTGCCCTAAATTAATTGCAAATTATTGTACATTCACCAGCTGACCCTGGGCTATAGAGCTATAGTCATAGTTCTAAACTTGATCCTTTAGTTTCCTATATTCGCGATTGTTGGCAAAGATTCCCAATCATTTTTGTATGATATATAGTTATCTTTGTACAATCTTTCAAATTAAATTCCCCCCCGTGCATGAAACTATTCTTTATATATATATATATATATATGTATATATATGTATATATATATTGAGAGAGATAGAAAGGATATACAAATTTATCCTAAAGCTTTCTCCACTTTATAAACTTACATTCAAATAAATTTAATAATTTTAGATACGATAAAAAAAATAATATAAATATAATATGCATGAATATATTAAAATTTATATAAAATAAATTATTAACATATAAAAATTTATATAAATTAATAATATACAATATAAATACATAAATTAAGAGATTTTAAATCCCCCCTGTCATATAATTAAAAGAGAAATATTAACGGAAGGCACCTGCTAAGGTTTCAAAAAATAAAAATTTTTACATAATTATTATAGTATTTTTTATTTGAATTTTATGAAAATAATTGATTAAATGTATAAAATTTTCTTAACAAGAAAAATTAAATATCTTTGCGAGTTTCTGGGTGTGACTTGATCCTAATTAAAAAGCAATGCCATAGATGAAAGATTCATTCTTCTCTTCCTCGCAAAAGTCGCGTATCTCAAATATTCGATCTACAAGCAAAATTATCTGAACAAGATTTTATCTCCTTGAATGCTTAAATGGCATTTTGACATTTCCGTACCTCATAGCCTTTCCCATGGGTATATCGAGGAAAGTGACGATGCAAATCTTTGCATTAAAAAAAAAATTATCTAGATTGGATAATTTATATATCTTTATTATTATGATTATGTATTTTATTATTTTATAATTATATTTAATAAATTTTATATTTATATTAATTTTAATACGTTAATAATTTATATTATTTAAATTTTAAAAAATATATTTATATAATATTATATTTTTATTATTTTATATTTATTATATTTATATTATTATATATAATATTATCAGGTCTAACTTGATCTTTAGCAAAATAGAAGTAACACCAATATATTTTTGTTGAAAGGGGAAATAGGAGTTAGAGCATAATTCAAGGTCAGGTTATCTCTTGAAGGAGAATTTAATAAAAATATTACACTAAAAGAATATAATTGGGCAAAATAAGAGATTTATTCAAAAAAAAGGTCAAGTTTTGGTTTCAACATTCGAAACTAAGGTCAAGTTTTGGTTTCAACATTCGAAACTAAAGCTTACTTGACATGACCCACTTTATAATTATATAATATATTATTTTTATATATTAAATAATTTATATCATAAATATTAAATATATATAATATTATACTTTAAACACAAAAAATGTATTAAAATTTTCATATTTAAAAATTTAATAAAAAATATAAATCTTTAAAAATTAAATAAAAAAGTAATCTGAGTAGAACTAGAATTTGTGGTCAATACTTCAAGTAAGGCCAAAGAGAATAAGCATCTAAGAGTTTTGGGAGGGCCAAAATTTTAAAATTTTGTTTAATATATATATATATATATATATTTGTTTATTTATATATTAAATATAATTAAATAAAATTTTCAAAATAAAATTTATAATTATTTAATTTTTATTTTTGTTTATAATTTAATTTTATATATTAAAATTTATAGGTAAATATAATTATTAATTTTGATTTTGCACAAAATTTTAATTTTTTTACAACATCATACACTTATATTTTACTAACATATCAAATGAATATATTATACACTTATTTTTTTATTATTAATTAAGCTTAACATATTAATTTAAAAAAAATAATTTAATTTATATTTAACCTTAAAATTTCTTTTGCTAGCTCCTCCGATGAGCAAGGACACTGACAATTATCCTTTTCGCAAAGTTTTATTTAGTTTTTTAAGTATCAATAAATTATCAATTTTTTTAATGGACCTATGGCCTAAATGTTAAGGCTTGGGCCAGCTTGCCCAATTTCAAAGAAGAAAAAGATATAAGTTCCAGCATCATTTTTTTTTTCTGAGAGCAACTAGTTGGACTCGACTTAGATCTAAGAATGACATCATCGTTTATATTTATTTAAGTCTAATCTGATTTAAAATATAAGTTTTAAATTTTATTTAAATTATTTTTATATTTGTAAATGGATAGTTCAGATCCGTTTAAGCTCACTCATTTTTTATTTTTTTAAATTTAATTTTTATTAATTTAATAATTTTATTTTATTAAGCTTTAAACTATAAGTAACTTAATATATTTTAAAATGTTTACATTATAATATTATATATATTTATCTTTTATATGATATAAATTATATAATATATATAAATATAAAAATAATATAAAGTATAAAACTAAAAACAAATAAGGTCAAGTTCGTCTAGGTCTTGAATACTAAGTCAAGATAAATGGGCCGAATTTTTTTGCTTAAGCTCATTTTTTGAACTTAACATTTTTGTTCAAGCCATCTCAAATATTGAGCAGACCTTCTAATTTGAAAAGATAACTTGGTCTATAAACACTTCTAAGAGCAAGGTTAATACTCCATTGAATTTAACCGAATTATAGTTGAGGTTCTCATTTCTAAGTTTAGGTTAAAAATCGAAGTGAATAAATGGATGGAAGAGGTTTACGGTACGAAAAAAATCATTTTTACTGGCATGATTCAATCAATAAAAAAAAATCTAATTGATATAAAGATTAGTTTTACACTTTCTCATAATCCCATTCGAATGATGTGAGGATACATTAAGTCATTAAGAGATCTATCTGGTCATCTAATTAATTATGGAGTTCTAGTTGAAAATAATTGAAATTATAATCATGCTATGCAATAATTGAATAATAGATTTTGCTTAGTTTAGGAGGAAAGAGAATAGAGAAATGAGGAGTATATTTGCTCACAAATGGGTTATTATTTTAAGTGAAAAGATGTTTAATATTTAAGAGAGTTTAAATAAAAAATTGGTTTGAAAACAAATTGGGGTAAAAAATAAGACCTTTTAAAAGATGGGTTGAACCTTCAGCGTAACATTTAAGGTGTGTTTGGTTGGATGGAAATGTGAAAAGATGGATAGAGAAAGATGGAAAAGTAAAATAAAAATAAATCTTAGGTATATTTGATTAGAAATAAAAGTGAGAAATAAAAATAGTATGCATCACGTGAATATATTTATAATATTACTCATTATTTTTTTAATTTTATTTTTTTATTTTAACTTCGAATGGGTATAATGTTAAAACAATATACTTTTTATTTTCTTTCCTCTCATTTTTCAATCATACCAAACAATAAAATGAGAGAATATTATTTTTTTCTTTTCACTTTTCTATTTTTCCTACCAAGCACATCAATAGAAAAAAAGTTTTTTTTTATCTTTTTATTCTTTTCTTCCTCTGATTTTTCATCTTTTCAAATTTCTTTTCACCTTACCAAATAAAACCGTAATCTCCAAGCCCAGTCTAATATAATTTGACAATGATATAATTTGAGAAGGATCAATCCCTTAATATATCAAAAATAAAATTTCATTTCAAAAAGATTTAAGGGTAGATTCTTTTAGCTTGTAGGTTTTTGAAAACTTTTTTATGCAAAAGAGAATCAATTTCTCTCTAGTAAGTCGTGGGGGCCTGAGTAACTTATTTGATGGATTCATATTTTTTATCAAGCCAGCCTTGAGTAATCTTAGAAGGTATTTATATCTTTCTAACTCGATTTAAACCCAATCAGAATAGATTTGTAGACAACTCTAATGAGAAGGAAAGGATTTGGATTGTGCAAATTATTATGGAGCCTTAAAATGCACTATACAATGATTAAATCATTTCATCTGATTTGACTTACAATTGCAATGGCATAAATGCATGCGAAAATGGCATTTTGGTTTAAGAGGTCAAGAAAGTATTCTTGGAAAGAATTTTTTATAAAAAGGAAAGAATTTGAAGTTTCAAGCGAGATGACATCTTAATTGCCGGTCCAAATATTTCATTGGGAGTCAATGCCCAAAGTTTTGTATTACTTATTTTTCAACCATAATGATTAATGCCCATTAAATAAAAAATATTCTCCTACTTTTATTTATGTAGAAAAGATTAAAAAAATTAATTTGTAATGGAACATTCCAACTATTAGAATCTTAGATTTCATATATATGTTTCAAAACCAATTTTGAGAATAAATCCAGATTTAATTCAGTTAATTTATATAATTATATTTAACAAATTTAAAGTTCACATTTTAGTGCTTATAACTAATTCTCTTATTTTGCAAATCACAACCTCCTTGATTTAAAAAAATAAATTTGAGAATTAAGAATTGAGATTTATAAACGGAAAAGAATTATATCTTTTTATGAAATTCAAAATGCAATTTTTAAAGAATTAAATCAGAGATCAAGTTAGTGAGGCGTTTGAGTCAGTGGTCTAATTGGTCCGACCAGTTGAATTGGATGGTTTAATTAAAAAATTTAAATATTAAATAAATAATTTAATAATAAATAAACATTCAGTATAATAAATACTTAATAAAAATATATATTTAGCTAAATGATATGATCTTTAATATAAATCGAGTGTGTTAAATGTTTAAATCTCATTACATAAAATAATTTTTTTAAAAAAATTAAAAATAAGTGTAAACCTATTTTTATAATTTTTTACTATTTCAATCAAATTTTCATTGATTCTGTAAACTTTTGGTTGTGTAACATATATCAAACTGAATTATTAATTAAGTATTAGCTCAATTGACATGATATATTAACAGATGCCAAGAGGTTCCAGGCTTATAAATAAATTAACTATATATATCAAATTAGACAAATTCATTTCCCAATTTAATCGATTTGATTCACCAATTTGGTATGATTTGGTGTTCAAAAGTAATGGACTTTTACTTTGCCAAGAAAGGGGAAAAACAAGCGTAGAACTGTTGGTCCAAAGTTTGGAGAAGACAACACGAAGAAGCAGATTAAGGTGGAGAAAGAGACCCACAATCCCACAAGCTAAAAATTTGGTCCATGATGATTATGATGTGAAATTTGACTTCATGGAAACAACCTCATCCCATGTGACGGTTTACTTTGATTGTTTCCCTTCAACTTTTTAAGACTTTTATTTGTATGTTTTTATAGAAAGATCCTATAATTCGTGTATATCTTTTGTGTTTTGTACTTTTTGTTTCAGTCATGTAAATATAAATATCAATATAAATTGTGTTAAATTAAAGTTTAAGCTAATAGATTCATGTTAATGTAGTTATTGTTAAAAAATGATTGTTGAATTTGAAGTCTAGCTCAGTTAATTTTATATAATTGTAGTGTCGTTTGACAGATTTAGAGTTTAAATTTTAATATCGATAATTTTTTTTATTTTCAAGCTACGATTCTTTTTGTACGAGAAAATTTTAAAAGGTGGTTGGATGTAAAATGAAAGTGGAAAACAAAAACATAGAATGAGAAATTGATGTAAATTCTTATTAAAAATTATATATAAGGCCTGACTATCATTGACCGAAAAGCTTAATGCTTTGCCATCTCATCTAAAATAAAAGATGGGAAGTCACCATTTGAGATGGCTACCTCATAAGTTTTTTTTTTTTTAATGAAATCACCATTTAAGATGAAAATTTCTCTTTAAGCAGGACAAATAAATAGATTGGTCATGTGGCTTTACTCAGTATTATCAAAATGCAGTTGGTATAGTTTACTTTTGTTAGTCCATTTTTTTTTTTGAAAAAAATCGTAAGAACCTAAAGAGCAAAAGGGTTTTAACTTTAATATACATACGGATGTTATTAGACCTGTTCAAGTATCGAGCAATTTACATAACTTAATATTTTTAATCTCTAATGAGTCAAAACTAAATATGATATTTAAGGGTTGGGCTCTCATTCATTACTTTTTTATCCATTTCTTTCCAATATATTTATCAGCACCATTCATACATATATAAATTATCAAAGTCAAATTTATGAATGGTAATTAAGGTTGTATTAAATAGTAATGCATGAAAATATAGTGGAAGGAATCTCAACTCGATATCTAACAATTTAAGTCAATTCAATTCAACTTGAATCACTATTCAACCAATAAAAATATTTTTATTTAAATTTAATTATACTAATATAAAAATAGTATTTTAATATTTTTAAATAATAAAATAGACCTTCAAGCCGAGCATAGATAAGAAAATTAAAAAAATTAGGTTGCCCGATCCATAAAACACCTCTAAATTTTAGAGCAATTTGACTACTTTTCAAAAAAAAATAAAATTAATGGGAAAATTTTGACATATTGTGAATAGCAATCTCACCAACAAAGTTTGAAAATTATAAATAATAATAGAAACCATGGTCTTATTCCTTCGACCAAGTCAGCATTCTTTTATATTCACCTGTTATTTATATCACAACTTGTACAAATACGATAAGCACTCTTTAATTTTGGATATTACAAATTAGGTACAATTCAAATAAATCTAATTTAATATAATCTATTTTGACCTATTTATCATGATCTTGATAAAGATAAAGAATTGAAATTATCTTTCCCTCCTAAAATTTGATACAAGTATTTTTTTAAATTTTTTTTATTTTTTATATTTATGTTTAAATATATGTCGAATATAGATTGAGTACGAATATTTAAAAAAAAATAATGAGTTCAATTAATATATATTAGCGAAAATTGTCTAATTGAACATAATTGAAACCAAACCCAAAAAAAAAAAAAAATCAAGTTAAAAGAATTTCAAAGTAAATTAGGTGACTAAAAAAAATTGGATTCATGGTAGTCCAAAATAGATGGCCGTCCAACAGCCCGCTGCCCACCGGAGACTTTTACGGTACGTTTTTTAGTGTAAAGTTTGGGGTAAGCTTTGGTTGCAACCGGCTAAATCAATTAGAATATTTTTTACATATATTATTATATAATAATATATATAATTATTAAAATTACATAAATATATTATAAATTATATAAATTTTTATGATTAAAAAAATTAAAATTATTAAATAAATATTATAATTACATAAATTATTATGGTTTGTAATATAATTTAGTATTACATAAATTTATTATAATTATAAATATACATTATTTATTTACATAAATTATGATACAAGATAATAAAAGTTGTAATGCATAAATTTATTATATTTAAATAAAAATTTTATAAATTACAAAAATATATTATCAATAGATAATAGAAAGTAGCATTACATACAGCATTACAGTTATATAAATTATATTATTTATTACATAAGTATATTATCATTGGTAATATAAATGAATATTACATATTTTCTTACAATTATAGAGATATATTATTTATTTACATAAATTATGATAAAAGATAATAAAAGTTGTAGTACATAAATTTATTATATTTACATAAAAATTTTGTAAGTTATAAAAATATACTACCAACAGGCAATAGAAAGTAGTATTACATAAAATATTACAGTTACATAAATTACATTATCTATTATATAAGCATATTATCATTGGTAATATAAATAAATATTACATATTTTGTTACAATTACACATATACATTATTTATTTACATAAATTATGATTCAAGATAATAAAAGTTGTAATACATAAATTTATTATATTTACATAAAAATTTTATAAGTTACAAAATTATATTACTGACAAGTAATAGAAAGTAGTTAGTAATAATACATAAAACATTACAATTATAAAAATTATATTATATATTACTTAAATATAATATCGTAGGTAATATAAAAAAATATTGCATACTTTTCGTACAATTACACATATACTATATATATTATGTAAAAAATAATGAAAATTGTAAAACATAATTTATTATATTTTCAGAAAAGTATTACAATCTATATAAATCATTCGAGTGTAGTTAATGTTTATATGTAATATATGTTATGAATAATGTATTTATGTGAATAATCTTCAAAGGTAATATTTATATATAAAAAATTACATATAAATATTACCAGATTACATATAAAAAGTATAGTTTTACATAAAATATTACCAAAATTATAATGTATTTATGTAAAATATTAATTTAAGAAAAATAAATTATAAATTTTTTGAAGTCATTTATGTTTTTTTATTAAATATATTATATAGGAAATTAATTTTTTAGTAATTTTTGAAGTTAAAAAATTCTATATTTTTTATTTTATTTACATTTTTTTATATTAGTAATAAATAAAATATATTAGTAAAAAATTAATTTTACTATAAAATCTAAATTTTTTATTAGTTGGTAAGAATTATGACTAAAGATTACAAAAATTACACATAACATTAGGGTGAAGGTAATATTTGTATGTAATATGTGTTATATATAATATATGTGTGTAAGGAATCTTTGAAAGTAATATTTGTATATAATTTATTGCATACAAACATTATCAAATTACAAATAAATATTATAGATTTACATAAATATCGAAGCTGTTATGCATTTATATAAAACAAAAAATAAAGTATAATTTTTTAGAAATTATTTTTGTTTCTTATTAAATATATTATATATATAGGAAATTAACATTTTTAATAATTTTTAAAGTCAAATTTTTTTTATTTTAATAATATGTTTTTTAAAATTAGTAATAATTATATTATATTAATAAAAAATTAATTCTATGATAAAATTTAATTTTTTATTAGTTGGTAAAAATTATAATAAAAAATTACAAACATTACACATAATAGTAGAGTGAAGGTTATAATAAGTGCTATAGGTAACGTATGTATGTGAAGAATTTTTAAAGGTAATATTTGTATATAATTTGTTGCATACAAATATTATCGGATTATATAGAAACATTACAGTTTTACATAAAAATATTACCAAATTTGTAGTGTATGTATATAAAATATTCTTTTAAGAAAATTAACTATAATTTTTTCAAAATTATTTTTTATTTTTATTAAATATATTGTGTTCTAGGAAATTAGTATTTGCGGTAATTTTTGAAGTGAAAGTAATTTTTATTTTTTAGTTTAATAATTTATTTGGGTATATTAGTAATAATTGTATAATATTAAGAAAAAATTACTATTATGATAAAATTTATATTTTTTACTAGTTGGTAAAATTACAACTAAATATTATGGTTACACATAAATATTACAATTTACATAATATTTATATATAATTTATGTTATATGTAGCATATGTGTGTAAAGAATCTTTGAAGGTAATGTTTGTATTTAATTTATTACATACAAACATTATCAAATTATATATAAATATTATAATTTTATATAAAAACATTGCCAAATTTAAAACTTATGTATGTACAATATTCCTTTAAAAAAATTAATTATAATTTTCTCAAAATTATTTTTTATTAAATATATTATATATTTAGGAAATTAATTTTTGTAATAATTTTTGAAGTGAAAATAAATTTCTATATTGTTTTAGTTTAATAATTTATTAGGGTGTATTAGTAATAATTATATTATAAAAAATTTAAATTTTTTATTTTATTAATATATTTTTAATATTAAAATAAATATATTTTATTAATAAAAAATTATCTTTATAATAATTTTTTATTTTTTTAGTTAAAAAGAATTACTAGTAAAAATTATCGAAGTTACATGTACATATTAGAATTTATATAAGTTTCTAGAGTGTAGGTAATGTTTGTATGTAATATATGTTCTGGGTTAAAGGAAATGTTTGTACGTAACAAATTACATAAAAATATTATCAAGTTACATGTAAACATTATAAAATTACATAAAAACATTACTAAAAATTTATGACTAAGTAAATCAATTACAATAATTTTTATTTTCTTTTTTTAACGGTTTAAATTATTTACTTTTTATTTAACAATTTTTATTGATCTAAGCCGAAGAGAAACTTATATTTAGAAGTGTGTTCTAAAATTTTCCCTTGCCCCCCCCCCCCCCCTATTGTATTGTCCAAACTGATATGTTGATGGGACCAATCTCATGAAGATCTTGCTTACATTTATTTTATTCATATTCAAAGGTGGGCATATATACGAATATTTTTAATTTTTTAAATATTTAAAATTTATATTTTATACATATTTTAATAAATATTGAATATAAATATTAAAAAAATCGAAAAAACATAGATTTCTTGGCATAAAAGGTTTTCAACACCATTTTTCAGTTTTAAAAGAGTCCACATTTCCTCTCTTCGCTCTCTTATCTTCTTTAGATTTCTAAGTACTAACTCCATGTGATGATGAATGGGTATAGGGAAGACAATTCATGCTGCTATTTCCATCCCAAAGAAGTAGTCGTTGGGGTATGTCCTTTGTGCTTAAATGAGAGGCTTCTTATCTTGGCTTCAAGCAGAGGCAAAGGCAGAGGCAGCTATAGAATCCTTCAAGCTGTTTCTCACAAGAAACCTCCAATCAAAATCCCGAAGATCTTTGCTTTGAGCTCACTTCTCAATCGTCTTGAGTTCAACCATTGGAAATCTGAAAATTCTGATCATCATCATGATGCTTCAACCAGTCAAGAAGGTACTTTTGTTCATTGCAAAAAACCTCTTTTTTTTTCTGTGTGTTTGTTCTTAGCATGAAAAAGATATGTAACACACATGTATGAATGTATGTCTCAATGAGTAAAATTATTGCTTTGTGTAATGACAAAAGTGTGTTCAAACTATGGCAAAACTGGAAAATATAGAATCTTTTCCTGTTTTCTTCTGTTTTCTCTGACTTTTTTTCCCCTTTTATATTGGTGAAGTAATTCCTCCGCAACATGAAAAAGGTTTTATATTAATTGAAAGATATGTTTGGCTGGCAAGAATGTCCTGGAAAATACTATGATTTTTTTTGAAGGCATTTGAAAATCCATTCAACTCTAGGCAGATAATTTATATATTTTGGCTTTTTCTTTCTGATTTGTATCTGCAAAATCTACAGAAACTTGGCAGGTAATTCATACAGAAAATTTCAGAATTTTCCTGTCACATTCCAGATGCAACCAAAACAACAATTACCCATCTAATTGTTGGATCATGTAAATCATTCAGCTTCCTAGTAATAACAAAAATGATAAAAGACAAGAAAGATCATACAAATTTTCATCCAATCTGAATCCACATAGGGACCCTTTCATGTCAATTCTTGCTAATCATGTCCTCAACATATAAAATTTTGTTAAAAGATATCTTTTTTTTTCTTGGATAATTATTGTTAAAGATATCTTTCCTTTGTTTTGGACATTATTTTTGTTTTTGTGGGTACCTAGGAGGCTCCAACATGATAAAGAGAAGGGTTTGCCTAGAATTCAAATTCTAGACATGTTAGATTGTTAGTCAATTAAGCTAAATTTGGGTTTGACTTGACTTTAGCTTTGCACCCACTGTTGCAAATTTGCGGATTTACTGGACTGCTTATCCTTTACGATTTAGAAATAAAAGATGTTACTTTTTCCTTAGCTTTATTTGTTTTTTCTTTTTTCTCTTTTATTTTCCTTTAGGACTTTTATTTATAGTAAAAAACTTGCTTGGAAATCTTCTTCATGCTCCAAATTTTACTTTTGGCAGACTCCTTTATATCAATTAAGTTTGAAGAGAATGGTGTTGCGTCATGGGAAAAAGGCAGAGTCTCTAAGGTCTCACTTGAGCATTGCAGCATGTCCTGGAACCCAACCTTGACCAAGGACCAAAAGGGGGCAGCCAATAAGAGTGTGATAGGACATGCCAAACCACGCAGCTTGCTTAGGTGGCGAAAGCGGATTGGCAACCTGTTCCAGCTCATCAGGTGGAAGAGGTCCAACAAGGCCGCCAATGTGTGCCACATTGGCAGCAAGGTAGAGGGAGTCAAGGTGATGAGGAAGGGCTGGGTAAGGACTCTGACAAAGAGGACCAAAGAATAAAGAGGCTTTTATTTTTATTTGTTTGTTTTATATAGAAATCGGACACTTGAGCTTTTTCTCCACCATACCAATTTGTGTGTTTGGGGCTCTCATTTTGGGACTGTACAGTTCTATATAATTGAGATGGTAATGTCAATATATACTTTTGTCATCCAAAAGTGCTTTTGCTTAAAGTTCATTGGCTACGTCCTGTATTCTGTTCTTATTTCTGATAAACCAGACAAGTTGTAAAAGTATTGTTACAATGTGCCCTTGGCCTAGACATGGGCACATTCCTAATGCAATAGAAATATTAGTATATTTCTCTCCCTAATGATCTTTGAAAGTGCAACCGCAAATCCCCATGTCAAGTGCACAGAGTTAGGAACACTGGGTCATAATTTTACAAGGGCCCAAGGGCAATAGCCCTCCAAAATATAGTGCTACAACCTTTTTTTTTTTTTTTTTGTCTTAATGGGAGAAAACTTTGTTATTTTAATCTCTAACCAAGACTTTAAGTAATGATGACAATTTAAGTTATTATTTTAAGATTTTAATTTTTTAATTTTTTGATATTTAATATATTTAATTATAATAATAGTTATTATTATACGTATAATCATAATAAATATAATAAAATAAAAAATACGTAGATGACGGTCATTTAAATGCTTGTCTTTGACTAATTAATTTATATTCTAGAGAGTCATCAAATGCATAACATGTTTCATAGACTTTTGAAAATTTATATCATTGCCCCTGGAAATTTCTGCCCATGTGCCACTCATTGAGCTGGGGCAAAGAACTACCCAGCAGGGCCCTTCGTTTTTGTTCAGTAAGACCCTTCACCAGGGCAGTTTCTCCCAAGTTCTAACTCTTGTAGGGAAGGGAACATTTCACTTAGGACCACAGTGGATGTTGACAAAGAAAGCCAGCAAAGGAGATATAGTCGAAAATGGCAAGACATAAAGTCTTCACCCTCACCCTCCATATATACACATTAGCAGAAGAAGAAGATGAATATCATGTCTGTATTTCCTTTCGCCCTGTAAATCAACTAGCACTAGTATATATATTTATTCATCCATTGCTAGAAGAAAGTGTTCGTCAACTTCATTGGGAAAATGATTGAAATCTATGTTACAGATAAATATGTATGTATTTAACAATGATCTATTTAATTTTTTTAAAAATTTTTTAATATATTTAAAGTATTTTGAAGTAAAATAGTTGATGGACCGAGCTGGCCCATCACTTAATTTCTTTAAATTTTTTATCTAGTTTTGAATTTTGCTTGACTCGCAGCCTTGAAGTACTATTCAAAACATACTAAAATATTAAAATACCTTTCCTTTGTTTCTCTAAAAGAAAGTGAGAAAAATTAAATATCTTTTATTTTTTTTAAATATCCCATTTTTTAAAATACCAATTTAGAGTAAATTAAAAAAAATTAGCTAAACAAAAAATTTAAATAAAAAATTCAAACAAAAAAAATATAAATAATTTTTACTTTTAATTTTTTTTTTATTATCTATTTAAACGTAGAGGTACCTTCCTCCGTCATTTGACACTGTCAATGAGGAATGTGGAGGCATTTTCAAGCCGAATAATTTTCAATATAAAGGAGTTTCAAACTACAAATTGGGGCATGTTGACAAAAACGTGAAGAAACTCTTCTTTGTACCCTGCATAAAATTCAATTAGGTGACACAAGACTTTGAAAACAAAAAAAATTTCTAATCCGTGTAAGTCGAATTTCGAACTAGATTTTTTTTTTTATAAATTTGAGTTAATTTAATATTAATTATTATTTTAATAATAATTTTTTAATTTAATTTTAAAAATATATAAATATTAATATAAAATAATATTTTAATATTATTATAAATAATAAAATAAACTTTTAAATCAATTCGATTATATATAAAAAAGTTTTAAAAAAAATTCGAATAGCAACTTGACTCGTTCTGATCATGGATAGATCTATTTCTATCCAATGTAACCAAATAGCATTCAAGACTTTGGACACCTAGTCTTTCCTTTCTTCTTCTTTTCTCAAAACCCTTTAACACCTTTTTTTTTTTTTTTGTTTTTTTATGTTTAAAGTTTTATATCGTAATTGTATTTAAAATATCATATATTTATAATAAATTTTAAAAAATTAATAATTTATATTATATATTTTGATAATTCATATATTTATATTATTTTTTATATTTTATAATATTTTATTATATTTTTATCATGTCTAAAATTATCGAATTTAATTTCAAGCTACAATGCAATGGTCCACGTTAGAACATCTCGTCTAGGAGCTAACTTTTTTGTCTCTTTGATTTTACTTTTTCAAAATCATACAATGAAAAGTAGAAGAAAGGAAGGAAAAATGGTTTTAGAAAATCTCAAATCCCAAATCTCATTCCTCTATATAAACATGAACATCAGATTATGGTTCAAAAAAAATTAAAATTAAAATTCAACTTAAATTTAATGTAATTTGACGGCTTGAATTTATTGTTTAAATATAATAAAATAGTAAAAAATATTTTATATTAATATTCATATATTTTTATAATTAAATTTAAATGATAAATTATTTAATGTTTAAATAGTGATTTGAACCAATCAAGATTATAAAAATTAATATTCAAACTCGACTTAAACTAGATCTATTAAGTTAAACGGACTATCCAATCCTTGAACAGATTTACCTTCTCTCTCTTACTCTCTCTCTCTCTCTCTCTCTCTCTATATATATATATATATATATATATATAAATTTTCTTTGCAACTCGAGAAGATCATGCTTTGTTGATTTACATACTTTAGAAAAAGGTTTCCAAAATCAATGAGCTATACCTTATATCTAAACCTTGCAATTCAGTATCAAAATTGTTTTTGCTACAAATTTGATACTATCAAGCTAATTTTTCATTTCTTTATTTGTTGACGACCTAATTAAACTTTTAATTTAAGATTGCAACTACCATTGTTTTTTTATGGGATAAATAATTTTTAAAATCCTTATTTATTTAAACAATTAGAAAATCTTATTTAAAAATTTAAAGCTTAATCAAATTTGATTCGAATTTTAATATTTATAATTTTTTTAAATTTTTGAATTAAGATTTCTTTTGTATATTAATATATAAAAATCCTCCTTCAGACATGGCAAAATAAGGGGTGAGTGAAGCTATCTTGGTCGGTCTAATTTACTAGGCTTGTTCTAAGTGCTCCAGAGGGCCCAACTCTCCCTTAAAGCTAGACTACATTATAAATTAAAAGTTATTCCTTTATTAGTTTTCCTTTTTCACACATGTGAAAGCTTATATAATATAAAATTAAAATTTAATTTAACTTGTTGAAATAATTATTTTTAAAAAATAATATTTAAAATATTTATGATTTAAATTTTAATATTTGTAATTTTATTTTTTATTATCAAGCTTGGCATAATTGTTTAAAAAAAGCTTGGATTACAAAAAAAAAAAAAAGTTGGGTTGAAATAAGTATTTAAAATGTAAATGAAAAATTATGGTTTAAAAATTTTTAAGTATTTACTATTATTGTAAAAACGCATTACGTTATTGAAGTGTAAAAAAATATATACTTAAAATAATAAAAATAGATACGAAGATAATAAAGTTATTTAATTCAAAAACTCTAATTTTTTTAGCTTTGTTATTTGAATTATTAAACTATAATTTAAATTAAAAATCAAAATTTTTTTTATCTATTTAACATTATATTTATAATAAAAATATAAATTTTAATCTAAAAAATTATATCAATAATAATGCTATCACATTTTTCGCTTTCTCCTAATTTTGGCATTTAGGGATGATAAAAAAAATTAAAAAAAAAAAACAGAGAAATTAAAATCTCCTTACACAGTTTCAATGGCCATGTGGCTGAACAAAGGCAAGCAGAAACAGGACATATAAGAAAGTAGACAAGACTACGCAAGTGTTTGGCCCAACACTTCTTCCACCCCCATTTCTCGTTTTACACTGTGCCACATTGACTTTAATTCCGCTCTTCCATTTATATTTATATAATTTATTATATTATAATTATATTTAAATTATTTTATATTTTATATAATTTTTAATATAATAATAATTAATTATTTAAATTTTAAAATATTTATTTATTTATATCATATTATATTTTAATTATTTTTTATATATTATATTTGTATAATCACGTTTACTATTATTAAATTTATTTAAAAGTCATATCTCAATCCGTTTTCTTAACCCATTTCTTTTTTATTTATTTTATCTTTGGTTCAAATATTCTGTGATTTGTTAATTTAATAAATGTAACTGGATATCTTAAAGATTACAATGCAGTATTTTTTTTTCTTAAATTGGTGAAAACTTTTGATGTATGTAGGACTTTTATTCAAACCTACGTACAATTGAAAATATCAATAAAATAGCCTTTTTGGCCTTTTTTCCCTGGATATATATATATATATATATATATATATATATCTATCATTATGACCAAACTACATATTCTTTTGTGTTTTTATAGTTTGACCTTCTCTCTTGTTCTTGTATATCCACAAACAATTAAAAATAGAAGAATTTTTTTCTCGTAACATAATTTTTTTACGTCAGAGACTCGTGAATGATAGAGTCCTTCGGGTCCACTCCTCTCTGTCAACTATGAAGAGACTAACACAGCTCTCACTGTCTTAATCTCTCACTTAAATCTGAGATTCTCAAAACAGAAAGTGAATCAAATACATGCACCATTTTATTACCTGCCCCAAAGCAAGCTCTGCAACTAAACCACGCCCTAAGTGGGTTTTCTTGTTACAAGATTTATTAAAATTAAGCCTATATAGTTCAAGGATCACCACCTTTGTTGAAACTTTGGACGGAGAAATTTGGGGTTTGCTTTATTTTTTACCTTATTATATTATATCTTTTACCCTGTTATATATATTATATAATTTGATATATATATATGTATATGTTAAGTTTATGCCGGGAAAAAATACATAAAAATTCAAGAACTTTTTAATGCATAAATAATTGGTAGTGTAATTTATTTATATCTTAGTTTTGAAAGGACAAAGAAGTAATTAGACAATAAATAATGAAAAATAATAAAGGCAGGCATTTTTCATGTACAATGGTGATTGTTGTGAATCTAGATCACATGCAATTTTTTTTATTACATGAAATATTCTGAAATATGCATGTCCAATTGAGATTTAATATAAAAATATTCGGTCTAATTTCACAACCAACAATAATTTTTCTTATTATAGGTTTAGGACCACTTGATCATGTTTGATGTTCTAATGTCACATTTCAATCTTAATTCATAGCTAGACCTATTCATGGTTAAGACAATTCATCTTGGTAAATCTGATTTCTATTGAGCTGCATCTAAGTAAATTATTTGGTAATTTGAGCTAGCCCAAATTACTATTTATATAACAAAAATTATTTAAATTTAATTATAAATATTAATGTAAAAATTTTTATATATTATTTTGAATAGTAAAATAGATATTTGGATAGACTCAACTCGAACCTGAGCAAGAAAAAAAAGATTTTTCAAGCCACGGCCTAGCTCATAAACACCCCTATTTATAGCCAACTGAATATTAATTTAAATGATATATAAATTGAACATAATTTTTTTAGATTATGGGTTTAAGAAGAATTAGATGCATTCTTAATTCTTTAACCCTTATTTACTTAATTTACTTGATGAGAATGGTATGCGTTTAAATTCTCTTGAATTCATAATTTTATAAATTTCATTTAACATGCATGCTATTTAAATTAATACTCAATTTACATCTTAGTTCATAACATTAATGCTTCAGTATATTTTTTTGGACCATACACTTCTAAGTGTAGCGTGCAGCAATTATCATATGGTTAAGCATATCATTGTCCTAATACATACCCCTATCATTTGAGGATTTTCACGAAGAATAAATTACTGAATTTAGACAGTGAGGTTAGTTTCAGTGTAATTAAAAATAACGATAATAATGAGATGAGGTATTATATCAGTGAGGTTAATGACAAGGTATATTGTTTGAATGCAAACGTAGTAATGAAAGTGAAATGAGAATAAAAATAAAGAACAAAAACATTAATGTAAGGGTGTATTGAAAAATTATTTTTATATATTTTAATAATAATACAATTTTAATAAATATTATTTTATGCATTTATTTAAATATTTTAATTAATTAACTAATTATTTTATAATTATATAAATTTATTTATTATAGTATTTTAAATAATTTAAATGTTTAAAATAAAAAAATCAATAAAATAAAAAAAGGTTTTTTTTTAAAGTGAGGGCCATCTCGAGTAGGTCCAATCACCTTCAGCGGAAATTACAATTTCCACTAGAGGTAATTGCATTGGTAGGTGCTATCCAAATGCACTTTCGATGCGACGAGGGAATTTTCCCATATTTGTTTTTTTGGATTCAACAGTCCAAACAAAATAATAATGATTTTTTTAATTTATAAACTAAAAAATTAAATTAAATCAAATATATTTAATTATTATTTAAATCGAAAACAAATCAAATATAATAAAAAATAAACTGAATACTAATATTCGAATTAATTTTTAATTTTTTTTAAAATTTTTTTCAGCCTTAACTTTGGAAATGACAAAATTTTTATTTAATAAAGGGGAAACCATAGGTAATTTTCTACAAATCCTAATTGATTCCAATGCCACTAAGGTTGCCAATGAATTAGATAGAGAATCCAAGTAACATTGCATCAATTATGTATCTTTTATTACTTTAAAGCCCTTTGACAAGTCGATTTTTAACATAACTTGTGGACCTAAGATGGTCCCAATTCCAGATTTGATTGAAAAAATATGTCTGTTGCCTCTGTTTGGTGAACCAATTGGTAGTTTGATGCCAATCAATCTCTGATAATGCCACTGCCATAGTTATAATCTATATTATTTGGATTCAAATTTTGATGAGTATTAGATATGAGCATGTATTGAATATAAGTATATTTAACTTTTTTTTTTACAAAATTTTTACATATTTAAAGTATATCCGAAACCATATTTATGTATATGTTCAAACAAATATTAAAGTAACTCAAGGAAACTATTGAATCATTTGGTTTGGTTGTCGTTATTCTAACTAGAAGTTATCAAATGTCTTCAAAGTTATAATTTGGTTGAGTTTTAATGTCAATAATTCTATAGGGGTTAGATGGATTAAAGATTGACTTATATCCATGAAAGGTTCTTTCATAATTGTAGAACAACACGCTATCTCTTGATAAAGTATTAAACTTATAAAATTATTAGAGTTCGATCTCTGATAATTTTAAATATTAAAAAGATTGATTCAGTTTTAGATACATTATATTTTGGTTTTAGGTTATCAAGCGTAAAATTTTATACGATATCAGAGTAAGTTCTACTTTCCTTTGTTAATATACTCTGTAAGAGATTATTATCTTCATATGTGAAGTTTATGTCATAGGATACAATCTTTCTCTCTACACATAAGAAGGAGCACTGAAGTGAAGATAAAATAAATTTTACGTAAGTTAAATGACAATATCTAGGCACATAAATATAACGATGGTCACTTTAAGTACTATTAATCGGTTTTAGGTTGGATGTCTATCTTACAAATTAACTTGATTTTCAAAGCAAGCACTACCCTTTTTTGCTATCCCTTCCGTGATAGATTTATTATATTTACATATAAAGTTCACACCATGTGATAGTTCCGTCATCTTTACATATGAGAGAAATGTTAGAGTATTAGAACAAAGATAAAAGAAATTTCGCATCTATTAAACTAAAGGTAATTTGAATACATAAATGTATATAAATTAAAAAATTTCTTTACCTATTTTTCATTTATTTTAAGTTGGATGCTTATTCAAAAATGATTTTAAGTATGTAGCATTGTAAGCTTCATTGTGGAAACATGAAAAGTTAAGGAAAATACTTTTGGGCAAATAACATTCTCCTAATCTATTCTAATTTTCAAATGTGAGAATCAACATGATTTTCAATGTTGTCTCTTAAATAATAGTTGCTAAACACCAATACGTAGGCCTCTAATCAAAGGCCCTAGCTAGAGGCCCATATAGACAGGCCAAAAAAAATTCTTTCTCAATCTGATCGAAAGGAATTGACAAGATAATATTAAATGAGCAATTAGTGAACCAAAGAAGTCACTACCCTAATTGACAACATTTAATAACTGAGGATAATCATTTTGCTTGGTACCTCAAGCGTAGTGCAAGTTCCATCACCCAAGCTCTAACACCTTGCCAACACTTGACTCTGGCCAAAAAGGACTAGCCACTGGCATCCTGTCAAGAGTACGCCTCCAACATCCCGCCAATAGTCAAAGACATTCCTCTATCTTGGAAAGATACGTGTTCGCTCAACATCCCACCTTCTATAGAATAACTACCTAAATGAAATACGGATTAAGGTAAAACTCTTAGACCTGATTATTCTCTTCATCTTTCATCTCAAAAAATCTAACTTAGACATTGGAGTGCATACCAGAGGTCCAACCTCCAGTGCCTCTTTATAGTCCCCATTTTAACATTATTGGCAAACAATAGAAAAAGACATCAACAATAGTGAAAGAAGGATTTGAACTTTCTATAATCATAGCTCTAAATTGCAATTAAAGATTTTGTTGAAAACGTAATTTAAGTGTTACGAGTGTTACTTAACGTGTCAGGGATATGAATTTGATAGTGTTTCAAGAAATTTATAATGCTGTGGGCACTATATAATAAACAAAATGTGATGCGAAGATTAAAATTTTTGTTTGCCTAAAGGCCGTATTTTAAAATTATGCTTGTAATATAAATATATATTGACCTTTCAACTTTAACCCTAACCCAAAATAGTCTAAACCTGATAAATTCGAGTGTTAAGCCTGATTGATCCAAACTTGAATAATCTATGTGTTAAACCCAAGACCGATTAACTCGAGTGTTAAACCCAATTGAACCAAAACCAAAATGACCTGAAACCAAATGATTCAAAATGAAAGTGATTCGAACCTAAAATGATCAAAAACTGAAATGACCTAAATAAAAAATGACCAAATATTTTACAAAACCTGAATTGATCCGACTCAAAATTAACCCGACCCACTCAATTCAAAGGTGTGTGTGTATATACTACAAGTATTCCAGAAGGGCAGCCATGTTTGATTTTTACTGGACGGTGACATTTGCGCTTTGAATCCATGTTCAATTTTATCACTTTTATGCGAACTCTCCGGGCATGGGACCATAGTGTTTCTGGTAGATGAAGCAACTTTGTATGCAGCTTTCGGGACTGTTATAACTTGTTAGAAATATAAAGGAAGTATTTAAACAACAGCAGTAACAAGATTTTAAAATTATTAATTTT
>JBBYHM010000001.1:3109148-3209921 GCA_038381775.1 Adansonia rubrostipa | reverse complement strand
TTTTTTTATATATTTAAAAATTTTTATTATAATGTTTATTTTTAAATATGTATTAAATATAAATATTGATTATATTACATATAGTTTAAAAAAAAAAATCTAAATAATAGAGCATTACTCATCCAATGGCTTAAAGGACGAAATGCCAAGTGGACTTTGGCTGAAGAGGTGAAGCATTCTAGTAACTACGATTCTAAGAGAAAAAGAAAAAGGAATAGAAAAAGTAAAGGGGAGATTTGGACTTTGAAGGAAGATGATATCTTAATTTTGCGGTCCAAATATGTCATTAGATTTAGAAGTCAATGCCCAAAAGCTTTGTAACGTTATTTTAAAAGCCTCTGTCCATCAAACGCAAATATACTTGAAATGACCGGAAATTTGTTCCTTAAGAAAACAGTTCAACGTTTAGAATTGGAAAATTTTCTTTTTAGAGACGTCAGACAGAAATTTATGAAGTGAAAAAAAAAAAAAAAAGGGCTTTGAGAGGACTACACGAAGTAGCAGATTAAAGTTCGAGGGAAGGAGATGCACATCCACGATCCCACGGCAAAAACTTGGTCCAATCATCATCTTCATAATGATTACGATGTGACATTTGACAGCTTTTTAAAAAGAAAACCAGATAAAGGAGCTGATGTAAATTCTCAACGAAAGTTAGATAAAGGCATAAAGCTAACTGCAATTGCTAAAAAGAAGTTGGTGTAATTCACTCACTTTGCTTAACGATAATTGGTAACATTTCGTTCCTTTAAATTCAATTCAGCATTTTATTAACAAATTAGATCGTATTGACAGTTTTAGATAACTTTCATTATTACAGTTACAAAAGAAAAAGAAAATGTGGCAAAAGCCTAGGGTTTTACCATGTATGGATGTCACAAAAATTTATGTGTTTATATTTAATACAATAATAATATATATTTATACATTATAAGTAAATTAAATGATATTATTTTATTAAAAAATTTTAAAATAAATATAAATAATTTAATTTTTAATTAAATAACATAATTTGATTTATGAAATAAATCCAAAAATTATACTGCTAATTTGATTAGTTTTGAAAGAAAGAAAAATTAATGGGTAAAATGATAGACCTAATTAGAATTTAATAGTCCATTTAATGCATGGGATTTTGTCAAATAGCAAACTTTTTGGAAAAACCCATGTTGAGAAGATTTTACGCCAAGGATTACAAGCACAGGTGCTTTTCCCACTCAGTTAGATGTATTGGGCTTTACACCAACTCCCCACATTATCAATTGGGAGTCTCAATATTTGACTTAATCCACAATCACAATCCAAGCACCAACCTGTTTTCCTACAGACTTTGGGTTTTACATTATCATGAAAATGCTAAATTTATTCTTTGCATTCCCTCCCAATTCAACTATTGAATCAAGCAAATTGTGGAAATATCACCAACAAATTGGGGGAAATATAGACAAATTCTAAGTGGCAATCACACCAACAAGTTTGGAAATAATTATGCAATGCGTTGAGGAATGGGTCTTATTGAACAGAAACCCCAACAATCAGGTTAAAACATTTTTCAAAATAAAATTAGGTGTTGAAAAGATTTGGCTTCAAAGTAGACTAATGTCCCTGTCTTTAGCTAGAAATAGGATAGATGAATATCCAAAAGCCCACTGCCCCACTGCCCAGCCTCTCCTGCCTACCTATTATATTGTCCAAACTGACATGTTGATGGGATCTATATTACTATAATTTTTTTTTTGAAGTTTCGTATTTGACACAGTCTAATATTATCACAAGAGTATGATTTCTTTTTGAATATAAGAAAAAAGTTTAAAACTTTAAATATATCATAGGGTGGGACCACTCTCATGATGATCTTTGCTTTACCCTCCCCACAATATAAGCTATCAGGCACCAACTCAACTCTTTTTAGTCTCTTTCTCCTAAAGGAGTTCATATTTGCGCGCTTTCGCTCTCTTCTTTTCTTTTTTTTTATACAGTAGGAACTGAAGGGAGCCCCATATTACGATGAATGGGTATAGGGAAGACAATTCAAGCTGCTATTTCCATCCTAAAGAAGTTGTTATTGGGGTTTGCCCTTTGTGCTTAAATGAGAGGCTTCTTATCATAGCTTCAAAGCAAGCCCAACGAAGCTCTTCATCATCTACCAGAGGCAGCCACAGATTAATTCAAGGTGTTTCACTAAAGAAATCTCCCATTAACCTCCCCAAGATTTTTGCTTTGGGTTCACTTCTCAATCGCCTTGAGTTAAAGCATTGGAAATCTCAAAATCCTGATGCTCATGATGCTTCAACCAGTCAAGAAGGTACTACCCATTTAAATTCATCCCCTCTCCTATTTATTTTTTTAAACTTGTTCAGATTGTTCAAATTTCCACCAACAGAAGGAAAAAAAAATTAAATCAAAACATAGCATGAAAAAGATATGCATCACATGCTTGCATGTGTGTCTTTCTTTGTAGAATTATCCTTTGGGTAGCGGCAAAAGTGTGGTCAAAGTAGGCAAAACTGGAAATTAATAATCTTTTGCTACTTTCTTCTGGGTATTTATTTTCCCCCCTGTTAACAATGTTATAGTAAAGTAATTCCCCTACATAACTGATTGCAGTTTCTCTACATAAAAATGTGTGTACGTTTGTTTTACATGGGAATATCATGAAAATATTTTTTTTACTAATTGAAAGATGATGTTTGGCAGGGATGAATGCCATTAATAATTCTTTGGATGATTTTTTTTTTTTTGAAAGGCAATTTAAAATCCATCCAACTTTGCATACAAATTATCTATATTTGCTTTAGTTCCTGACCTGTATCTGCAAAATCTACAGAACCTGCAAGGCAAATGCGAACAGAAAACTTCAGAACTTTCTTGTATTATACCAGATGTAACCAAAACAACGTTTACCATTTAATTGTTGGATCATGCAAATCACTAAGCTTCCTAGTAGTAACAAAAAAAATAATGACAACAAATATCAGACAAATTCATATATATCTGAAATCCTCTGATGGACCCATGTCAATTCTTGATAATCTTGTCCCCAGCATATAAATTTTGGTAAAGATGGCTTTACTTGCTTTCACATTTTCTTTTTTTTCTTAAGGCTTTGTTTTGGACATTGCTTTAGTTTTGTATTCACTGTTAGTATACCTAACTAGCTATAAATTTGGTGGATGCACAAGAATACAGGCACTTTAGTATATAGAATAGAAATAAAAGTTGTTACTTAGCTTTTCTTTTAGACTTTTTATTTAGAGTAATCTTCCATTGTTCGCACTCCAAATTTTACTTTTGCAGACTCCTTTATCTCAATCAAGTTCGAAGAGAATGGTGTTGTCTCATGGGAAAAGGGCACAGTTTCTAAGGTCTCTCTTGAGGATTGCAGCATGCCCTGGAACCCCACCTTGACCAAGGACATGGACCTAGAGATCACCAAGGACAAGGAGCAAAATACCAATAAGAGTGTGATACAGCATGCCAGTGCCTCACTTAGGTGGCGAAAGCGGATTGGCCACTTGTTCCAGCTCATCAGGTGGAAGAGGTCCAGCAAGGCCAATGTGTGCAACATGGGCAGCAAGGTAGAGGGAGTCAAGGTGATGAGGAAAGGCTGGATAAGGACTCTGACAAAGTGGACCAAAGAATAAAGAGATTTTTTTTTTTTTTTTTTGGAGAGAAAGGGACACCAAAGGCTTGCTTTTCCTCCATTCCAATTTGTGTGTTGGGGCTCTCATTTTCTGACTGTAAAGTTCCATATAATTGAGATGGTAGCGTCAAAGCACACTTTATCACCCTAAAGTGCTTTGGCTACTTCTTCTATTCCTATTTTTTATTCTGATAAACATAGCAAGCTGTAAAAGGATTGTTACAATGTGTCCCTCATTTTCAGATTGGCTTACACACAGCCACTTTCCTAATACAATAGAAATATTTGTATATTTTCTCTCCATGCTGATCTTTGAAGTCCGAAAGCAAAACCCCAATGTCATGTGCAAAAAGTGAGGAACTTCGGAGCATAATTCCACAAGGGCCCAAAGGAAAAATGCCCCCAAAATTTATGTTTTCGATACCGTTATCTAATATTTCTAGACATTTAAGAGGATATCATCTTCAAAAGATCTTTCAAATACATAAAAAAATTAAAAAAAATTAAACATATTTGTGTTGGAGGCACATCCGCATTTGACACTTACATCCGAATTTGAGTATCATAGTTTTAATTCATACTTGAGTTTGAGCAATACAATATTGGAATCCAAATAATATAATCTTAATTCACACTCAAATTCAAGCAACATAGCTCAAAATAAAGTGCAACAACTTGTCTTATTGTCGCAATCTTGTTCCTTCTTCTATTCTCTTAACTTTAAGTTACAGTCCGAAGAGTCATGAAATCCTCTTAATGTCCATAACATGTTTCGTGGACTTAAAACTCTATCATCATTGCTCTTGTAGATATCTTGCCCCACATGACACTCCTTGAGCCGGTGCAAAGTACCCTACAGGCAGGCCCCTTTGTTCAGAAAGATCCTTCACTGGGAGAATTTGTCCCAACTTCTAACACTCTAGCAAAGGGACCATTTCACTTAGGACCACAATTGGAGGCAGAGAAAAGCCTAACATGGAGTGGTCGAAAATGACAAGACATAAATCTACCTCAACCACCTCCATCTACATCATTATCAGAAGAAAAAGAAAAAAAATGAAAGAATCATGGCTGCATTTGTTTCAAAGGAATATGTCAGTAGAATTTTCCTTGGCCTTGGCCTGTAAATTAACTAGTATTTTTATATATTTATTCATCGAATTCGATTGCTAGAGAAAGCATTTTTCAACTTCATTTGGAAATGGTTGAAATTGTTCCTCCATTATTTCCCACCGTCAAGGAGGACTAGTTCAAGCTGAATAGCTTTACTGGCACATGGTTTTCAAAATACAAAATGGGAATGTTGACAAACATATAAGAATTCTTGCTACTCTGCAATACAATTCCCATTAACTCACACAAGACTTTGAAAACAAGAATTTCCTAATCCTAGAATAAAGTTAGAGAAGAAAGGTTTTCAACACGGGGCAACTTGATTAATTGTAACCCATTTCATATAATTTTCTGCCATTTGTCCCTAAACAATATGTTCATTTGAATTGGAACCTATAGTAACTATACAATAAGTTAAAACCTTTTAGTCCAAGGCTTTTCTATTAAAATAATAATATTATTTTTTATTTTCGTATTTAGTTCTTTTTTGCAAAATATTTTCCGAAATAGGCTTTTTTTAGACCTCTTATGACCATCGGGAAGCAGCTCAATCAGTAGTCGGCTTCCCATCAATTTTGTTGTTCACTAATTGGGCGGCTTCTCACTCACGTATAAAAAAAAATTCATATCAATTATTATTAAATACATAATTTTTAATAAAAAATAAACTTAATTACAATAATAAAAAATTTAACCATTACTAAATAATTTATAATTTTATTTAAAATAACTATTATCTAATACTTTTAACAAATAAACTAATGATATCAAACTAGCTTACGTAATATATAAATAAAATCAAAGCAAATTATATAACAATAATAACAACAATGTAATAATTTATGAAGTTAATTATATGTTAATATTTCAAACAAATTTAAATTTTCACAGATAAAAATAAATTATATCTTCCAAAAATTCAAACGTTTTAATCCCTTCAAATTAAAATTCAACTTTTTTTCATGTAGTCATGATTTTAACAAACAAGAAGCTTAATTAGAACAAAAATAAATTTAATCATTATTAAATAATTTATATTTTTAATTAAAATAACAATTACCTAATATTTCAACAAAAAAATACTAATGCAAATCAAACTAAATTTAATATTTCAACAAAAAAATACTAATGCAAATCAAACTAAATTTTATCATATTAAAATAAAATATCCCAAAAATCAAATTAATCTACAAACAAAAATAAATCATACATTAAAAAAAATTAAACACATATAATCAAACCAAAAAACAATTCAAACTTTTACAAATAAAAATAACTAATGCTTTAAAAAAAATTAAACTTGTATAATCATAACTAAAAACAAAATTAAACTTCTACAAATAAAAATAAATAATATCTTAAAAAAATTGAACTCAGTCTAATCTTTTAAAACTAAAAACTTAAAACAATTCTCATGTTCTTCCTCTTTCTACTATGAGAAAAGGAGGAGGACGGGGAGCTCTTTTAAAGAGCACCTTCATGGGGGAGCGTAGGTAGCAATAATTGGGAATGGCAGGGGTCCTGCCAATTTTTTGTTAAGGGCTGGGTGGGAAGTCTCCTGAGAGATCTTCATCTCAGTAGACGATTTTCCTATGATTATATAGAGAACCTTTTCATACAGTGATTTCTCACTTAAATTTTTTTTTAAAAAAATTATTATTATTTAAATAAAAAAAGTCAAGTTTCAACTTTCATTTAAATCATTTCAATCAAATATTGAATTAGCATCTTTTTTCCATATTTCCCCCTTTTAGCTTAAGTGTTGAGGGGCGAAGTGCCTAAGGGTGTTACGAGGCATTTTGGGGAAGTGGCTAATAGTTGGTGAGCAATAGGATCGGACTCCCTTAGGCCTGAATGAAATCTTTTGTATCCACCGAACACCAGGCAAAGAAGTTGGTCAGAACAATAAAAACGCAGAAGCTTTAATTTCTTTGGTTTTAAGATAAAAAAGAGCGGCGGCTTGGTTTGGACTAGCTAGGCCTAGCCCCAGCTTTCTTTTACAAGCTCTCAATCTAAAGTCAAACCTCAAAGCAAAATATTCCTAAATTATAGAGCATTCGAGACTTTAAACACCCCCATAGGCATCTTCCCAAACGTTACTCTCCTTTTCTTAACGCCCCCTTTTGTATTTAATGGTACAATGTTAAGTTATATTATTTGAATTCTTTTTTTTTTCTGTGCGATTTTCAAAGTCAAACAGTGAAAAAGTAGAAGCAAAATGGTTCTAGAAAATCTCAGTTTTCATACTGATACATATGTTAAATTTTGCCTTTTACATCAAGAAGATCATCCTCTTTTGATTTGCATACTTTAGAATAAGGTTTCCAAATCAAGGAGCCATATCTTATTCCTAACATTTCAATACAATGCCAAATCTAATTATGCTACAAGTTTGATACTATCAAGTTAACTTTTTCATTTCAATTATCTGATGAAGACTCAAAATTTTATTTAAATGGTTCTAGTGTTTAAAGTACCTTTTTGCTATTAATGTGTAGAAAATTTTGAAAATCCTTGTTTAAACAATTAGAGTATCCAACTTTAGGCATGACAAATAGATTTGATAAGTTATTTATTTGTGTCATGTTATATTTTTTTCATGTCAGTTGTGTAAATATAAACGTAACATAAATTATTAAATATGTCAAAATTTTAAACATATATGTGATATACATTAAATATGTTGTGTTAATCATATTTGAACTTATCATATTTTGCTACTATGCTTAAAATTAATAGATCCAATGAAAAATAAAGAGGCAAGACAATCTTTATCA
This sequence comes from Adansonia rubrostipa, assembly GCA_038381775.1. NCBI lineage: Eukaryota > Viridiplantae > Streptophyta > Magnoliopsida > Malvales > Malvaceae > Adansonia > Adansonia rubrostipa. Next base: position 3,202,388 of record JBBYHM010000001.1, on the reverse strand, counting down.
TGTAAGGTATATATCTTAACCAATTTGTCTAAATATTTGGTTTTTCTTGATGCCCCCAAGGCCCCAACTCTCCCTAAAGCAGACATATTCTCAAAGTTCTAAGATCTATCTAGGATTATTATAAATGTAAAGTTCTCTTAAGAGAGTTGTTAAAATTGGCTATGTAAATTGAAAGTGGAAGTGCCGGTGAACTTAATACCTTATTGAATGTAATCAAACCCTACTAACCTAGGCTTCAATGTTGATGGGTGATGTAAATGAGTTGTTATTTGACTTGATAATTTTGGAAATAATAAAATTATATGATATACAAAAAATAATTTAAATTTGGTATGATATAAAAATACAAACATGACATAAATAGTTAAATGCGTCAAAATTTATATAACACAAAATATAATTATATCAAAATTTTTATAAGTATATAACACCTTAAACAAGATTATTATTAATACGTGGGAATCAAATGTAATGAGAAATTAAAAAAGGCTTCATGGCATACAATAATCCACTTTTTTTAAGGTTTTATTCGCCCTCACCAATAATTTGATGTGCAAAAGAGTTGTTGGCTTATAAATTTTGATGATACAATAAAGCCACGATCTTTGCATTAACAAAACTAATCATCTTTTCACTAAACAGTGTATAGCAAAACTATCAAACTTTATAAAGAATTTCTTTGTTATTTTCTATATATGTTCCAAAATGAGAATAGTTCTATTTATAAGTAAATAAATATTTCTTCATATAAATATAATTATCCAAATAGATATTTATTTGCACAGTCGCAACATTAGTTAAACAACTAAGAGAAATATCTCTTAATACATAATTAAGAGACAACATTTTAATTATTGAAGACATAACCTTTAATACTATTTTGAGAAGATTCCAACCCTCCCTCACAATTTCTAGTATAAACAGGATTTTGATAATTTTGGAAATTAATTACATAAATGTATATGTCTTACAATTGAATCTTCTTTTAGCGAAAACATATTAAAGTTAATCGAAATTGCATGGTAGATTATGCTTTGAGCCAGCTATTTCATTTGATTACTTAAACAAATCTCATACAAAGATTTCAACATCAATCAATGCATAGTGTTGTAACGTTTGCCACAATGGTGATTCGCTTGACTTAAAAAATTTGTGATACGATAGGTGAGAAAGACGTGTTTCTCGTGTTGGTACTGAAAATTGTCGTAGGATGAGTCGCGTATCCGATTATTCTTGTATGGCTACCACGAAGTAGTCGAAAAATTAAAGTTTCAATTGATCATTTAGGTTAGGCGTAATTGGATAGTTATTAAAACCGATTTCTTTTAAGTTATGAAACTTAAATGATTGATTTTTGAGATTTGCATGAAAACTAGAGTCGATATGGGTTCAAGAGTAGATTATGTGTGGGGAAAGATTAGCACCCCATGACGCCTTGAATCGGTACCATCTATCCATATGTTATCTCAGTTTCATTTTTATCAGTTTTAATGGTTATTATTCTACGATAATCCCCTTAAATGCTAAAATGAATTTCATAAAATAAGAAACCTGATTTTTTGTACAAATTCAAAATTCACTACACTTCTTGCTTGTGAAATAGGCAAAGCATAAAGCTTTTGTTAAAATGATTTTCCAAGTTTAATTTTGAAAAAAGTATTTCATATTAGGCACTCGAAGGCCTTAAAATGAAACATTGCCTGAATGATTTTTTAAAAAATATTTAATTTGAAATCATTAATGGACTATCATCATCAACGAAAAAAGATGTTAGTAACACATAATAATCATAAAAATAGTTCATGAAATAATATAAATGCATGGAAGAAAAAGGGTTGGTTGGGAATATATCTTTTGGTTATTGTTGTTAATTTAGAAATAACTGACTTACAACTTAAAACAAGTTTGGACTCAAAAAGTGATTAAGTCATGAAAACTAAAGGTAGGTTAAAAAATCCAAGAAAATTTTAGAGAAAGAAAAATCTTGATTTTCAAGGAAATTCTCAAAAAAAAAAAAAAACAAGGTTGAAAAATGTAAATTGATGAAATAATAGGTAATCGTTAAAAAAATGAGGTATTTTCGATATTTTGAGTAAAAGAGTGAATTTTGGTTTAAAATCAAAGAATTAGTAGAAAAAGCTCATATTGATTTTTTTTTTCAAAAATGATATAACCTTGATCCGAGCCAATACATGGTTCGTTAACCTATTATGGCATTCATCGAACTCATTCCAAGGCATTCAAATGCCTTGAAAGAGTGGACACTTGAAGGTTGGGATTTACACTAATTACTGGAAATAAAGGACAACCTCGTGCTATTGGACTTGCTGAAATTATCTTGAGCTTATCCAGACCCTAAATGGGGAAAACGATATATTGTCAGAAAGGTACATTAACAAGATTTCACATAAAAATGTGAGAAATTCCTAGAAAATAGTTTCCTAAGTGCAAATATTTTTTTAAAGGTTGACTCAATGCAGCACTAAAAGCAAATGCAAGGGAGTAGGCGTAGTGAACTCTGGAAAATCACCCTGGATTTGTTTAGACTCCAAAATTCACAAAATGATATATCATTGAAATTTTAATTCAATTTAGTTTGAGGCTAAACATTTAGAAATTCATGAAAAATCCTCTCCTGGGTCAAAATCAATTCATAATGGCACTAATCACTAGGTTTAGGGATTTTAACCCTCAGTCGAACTCCATATGAGGTAAATGAAATCTCGCTGGAAAGATAATTCGGAGCTCATAAAGGAAAAAATCCTAGGAAAATTCTATAAAATCATTTTGGGGATTGAAAACAAGTTTTCAAATTGACCTACTATTACTGTCAGTAGCTAAAATAGGGGATTTATGGTTTTTAGGTTACCTAAGCTTGAATTGTGTTTTGGGCATGCGAATGTCTAAGCATAGGGGTCCATGATAGTGTGTTAATCAATCCATTTTAGGTCATTGGTCAGGGGGATCCAAACAACTTTTTAGCTGTGCCAATCACCAAACAACTACATAAGACTGATAATCAAGGCATTAAATCAACGGGCTTAAAAATCAATTTGAGGGGTTTTTAAAAAACAAAATATTTATGGCCTTTCGTAGCCATGAATCCAAGCATGAGAAGCTTGATTCACTCCAAGGTTGATAGCATTAATTGTTGGAAAACTTCAGCCATGATTAGTCCTTTCGTTTGGGACTAATCATAGATCATCTCAGTGGAGCATTTTTTAAATCAGATTTATCACATCAAAGCAAGCATATTGTATCAAACTCTTCATGGACATAAATGTATGAACATATCATCAAATCCATCAAGATATGATATAGCAAACATATATTTGCATTTTATCAAGCATATTCTAAGCTAATATGCCAAATGACATGGATAAGTCTTAATATGCAAAAATGAGCATAAATATAGCATGAAAGGTAGTATGACCATGAAGCAAATATCAAGTTAGGGAAATATTAGGGTTGGTCGAATGTCCAAAGGCATGAAGGAAAGGGGATTTGATCATCAAACACATCCAATATGTATTTGACATAGGATCAGACATTTTAGCATACAAAACATGCATAAGACTTAAAAAGTTCATGGTCGCATGAAGGTTTACTAAGATGAGATGAACATGTTTAAAAATGAATCAAATCATCAAAAATAAAAGAAAAGGATATAGAAATATACTTACTAGCTTTAATCTTTCTCTTGCTTTCTCCTTTTCCTAGCTTTTTTTTTTAATTTTCCTTGATTTTTGCTTATTTCTTTTTGTAGAATTTTCTTTTTCTACCAGTATTTTTGAGAGAAAAGATGAAAGAGTGAATAATTGTGTCTAAAAAAAAAAAATCAATGGGAGGGGATAAATACCCCTTTCCCTTAGCCGACCAAGGAAGATGCCCAAAAGGCATTTTATGTGCCATTTTCCCCTCCAAAATGGTGCCTTTGTCCTTGTGATGTGCTTTCAAAATTTCATTGGCCAAGGACCCATGAAATGGGGACCAAGAAACTTTCCTATTCGTAAACCAAATAACTATCTCATGAATATTTCAAAAATGCCATTTTTGGAGGGCAAAAATGCCTAAGCCTTAATGAAATTGTCACATTAAATTGCATCCAAATCTATCATCTTTTGCATATTGGGCCTCTTTGAATTTAAATAAAAAATTGACCCATTACATTTAAATGAAATTAAGCCTTGATAAATAAATTAAATTAATAAATGGACCATATTTCTCTTAAACATAATTGAACCAAATAAGAATTAAAAAAAATCAAATGAACAAAGTCAAACAAAACTATAAAATCATATTATGATCTCTAAATCTTTGTGGCCAGATTAATGATTGTTATTAAGTAGTGACATTTTTACAATAAAAAAATTTAACTTCCACATTATAATAGTGATTATATTATGAAAGCATAAGCTTTTCCACTATTTTACTTTGATCGAAAAACTTGATCATACAAATAGTATAGGCTTTCATTCCTAGTCAAACTCATTTTTTTGTAAATAATAAATTTCATTAAGTAGTCCAACTTTTCTTTCATAAAATCAACAACATTAATCAATGTGGAAAATAATTGAAATGGTTTAAATTCTTCTAAAGCCACATTCCATTTAACTTTTTATAAAAATATAGAGTAAAATACTTTCTTCAAAATGTATCATTTTTTTACTCTTTTCCATGATCAACAAATGTTTTAAAAGCATGCATTTTGCATAGAGTAGTACAAACTGTATTTATATATGCATCCATCAATATAAATTTCAAAAGAAAAATAAATATAATTAAGCATTATGCAAACATGGAAAGAGACTTGGCTAATAATCCAATATCTTTCTAGAAATTTTAAAAAAATGATTAGACTTTTTGTCTCATTATGATCGCATAACTTAATTTTAAAGACTACTTTATCATGTAATATTTAAATTAAAAAACGTACTTCTAGCCATTGTTAATTAAGAATGTGACCTCACTCCAGGTACATGAAGACGAACATCCTGTATAAGCCTTCTAGTATATTTTCTTATTTCTTGATAATTACCTTATCATGGTGTACAGGTAATTTATATAGAATAGACTAGAGACCTATACTAGAAGACTAATTAGAGTTGTATCCTACCACCAAAGAGTCTATATTCTAATTAATTACTAAAGTAGAGTTTTACTCTTACCATTAGAGTAGTTAATCTTAATAGGATTTGCTAGATAATATCATTTTAATATTAATTCAATATTAATCTCAATCTACTTAATTATCATATGGGTCACATAAAGTTAAATATTCTCCCACTTGGCCTATATGATAAACCAAGAACTTAAATAGGTGAGATTCAAATCCAAAACTTTAACATAGCATAAGTTACTATAGCCAAACTCTCACTCAAGTAAAAATTCATAGAGCATGAATCATGGCGGCAGCATTCTAATCTGAATATTTCTAGATTCAGCATTCTAATCTAAATATTTCTTTCCATGTATTATAATGCATGATCCTCTTTAAAAGAGCACTTTATGAGATAATACTTTATGAATGAATATTCTGTAATCATTCAAGGTCCACTCGACATGTAAATTTTATGTGCACAAATTGAAACATGTCTATAAACTCTAAGAATGTGAAATTAACATAATCAAATATGCCAAAATACATCTTGACAGAATTTAACTAATCCCATATGATCCACATGAATTTTAAACTATTTTCTCAATAATGCTTTAGTCATGGGATCCACTATTATTAAATTTATACTAATGTGTTGGATATCCACTTCTTGCTTTTTTATAGAGTCTCTAACAATAATCTACTTTATATCTATTTGCTTACTGCGACTCTCACTTTTATCATTCTTAGAAAAGCATACTGCATAAGAGTTGTCAGAATATATCTTTAATGGCCTTGTTGACAACTCTCAAACTAGAGATAAAATATCTTAACCTTATTGTGTGTGATATTACTTTATAACATAATTCCTTTGGTAACTTTCATAGTCCAAGGCCAGGATTACTTCAATATCTAGAAAACACTTCTATTATAAACGTTATATCAAGTTTCTTATAAACCTAATCATGTATAAGGCTCCAATACTAAGTGCATATGTAATGCCTTTCATATGCTATTTTTTTAAATTATTTGAAGGTATTGGCTCAAATTGAAATATCCTCTGTACAGTTTATGCCCTTACAAGTGAATAGCTTTATATCCTAATTCTTCCCAAAACTATCTCGACATAGGCTTCCTGAGATAGACTTAATGTTTTTTCAAACCTATCTCTATGAATATTTATGCCTATGATGTATGATGTTTCACTCAAATTCTTCAGATCAAAGTTTTTAGAAAGAAAAATTTTGTCTCATGCAACAAAGCTGAATCAATTCTTGCAAGGAGAAAATCACCAACATATAAGACTAAAATTATGACTTTACTCCCACTAACTTTAAGGTATAAACAATGATCAGCAACAATTATAGTAAAGCCAAATGATGTCTCAACATTGTTAAACTTTACATACTATTGGTGGGATGTTTGTTTTAGTCTATATATTGATCTTTCAAAGAAATCTTCAGATAGAATCATGTATACCTTTTCTCAAGATCCTTATTCAAGTAAGTTGTTTTCACTACCATTAATGTAACTCTCAATAAAAAATGAGGTACAAAAGCTATGATAATTTTTAAAGAAAGTTTCAAAAAAAACTAGAGGAGAAGTTCTATGGTAATCAATACCTCATTTAAGTGAAACCATTATCCATAAGTCAAACCTCATATCATTTAACATTACCAAATGATAATTTAATGAGTTATTAAATTAGATTATCAGCCATTGGTTCCATATCTTTTATCATACCTTAATGCAAAAATGTAAAATTTTCACCATTCATAGCTAGTGAAAACAATATCATCTTTATGTCCAATATCAAAGTTAGACTTTTATAGGTATACAACCAAGTTATGACTAGTTTCTTACCCACTGGATCTCTTAATTCTATAATCATTTGTACATATTGTACACCTTTAATCAATGAGATTAATGATCTATTGTAAATATTGTAATTTAATTTGATTATTCTCATGTTAATTCTGTATATTTGTTTTTAAGAAACAATCAAGTCCTTTACAAAAAATTAATCTAAATAAATTTATTCCTTAATATTAACCTTACGAGGAAAGTCGCTCCCACTAGACTCATGATCCATAAAAAACTTAGCATTTTCAGCTTCAACATTTCTAATTGAATATGAGGACATTTAAAACTATACCCATATAAGTTAATTGCATAGTCTATAACTTCTAACTATTCTTGCATTTAGTTTCCTTATGTTTAGGTTCTAAGCCTTCACTTTAATTTGATAATCCAAGTTCATAATGTCTTAAGTTGGATTCCAACTATTCCATAATTCTAGGAAAGTTTTAGAAATCAATTAATTTAGAACTTTAATAAAGACATCAATAGCAGTTTTAATGCATTAATTTGTAAACTTAGGGGAAGCGTATGATCTCTAAATATTACAGTGCTTTCTTTAGCTCCCTTTTGTGGACTTATTAGCTTGTTTTTTCCTCAATGCAACTAATTTAAGTGTCAAACTCAAAAGTTTTACGAACTCCGTCATTGTCAATTCTCTTAATTTTTATATGGAGATGTGACACAATCTTTATACCAGAACTTTGGAGTTTCTATCTATAGCACATCTTACTACCAGAAATATTATAAATAGTTAACAAACTTATTTTCACAATCAGGATTTAAATTAAAGACGAAAAATCCAATAGAAAAATTTTCTTTTGAAATTTCAATAATAGAATTAAAAAATTTAAATATAAAACTTTTTTTAACTAAGAAAATTTCTAAAATAAAAGATAAAACCCTTTTAAGGTTTAAAATAAATCTTGATTTCAAAAATGATCTTGATAGTCCTTAGCGATTTCTGTAGTAGATGTTATTCCCACTTTTTCTTGGTTTCCTTGACTTTATGAAACCTTAAATGGTTATAGGAATATAATTCGTTGAACATAAGTCCACCACCATGTATTATTAGGAACATCATTAAAAGATATTCATACAAAAATGAGTCTACCTTTATTTTTTGAGTCTTTTTTATACTTTAGGCAATCTTTTCTTATGTGTCTAAATTAAAATAAAATGAAGGACTTGATGCAATTTTCTTTATTGGCATTTTCCCTTCTCCACCTTTATTGCCTACTTATCTCATTTTACCTTGAGTCACTAGGCTAACTGAATCTAGTTTCTCATTCTTTAATAGCTTTTCCTCTTGAACGCATACAATTGAGAGTTCATTGATAGACAATTTTCTCTATATGTGTTTCTCATGGTCATATGGTCATACTCATTAGGAAAAAATTTGAATAAAAAAGTGATAAGAAATTTACTTGAAAAAACTCAATTCTGAAGATTCAAGTTGAGCAACAATATCTCTCAAATCTCATAATATGCTCATGCACAATTTTAAAATTGTTGCACTTTATTCCTAAAAACTTCCTTATAAGGTAAAAGCCAAAACCTTATTAGATTTAATAATCTAGTCTTTAAAATTTGCAATAATCCTTGACCTTATAGCAATTAAGATGAAATCCAAAATTGATTTACTACTATGGATTTGATGAACATTATCCTTAAACGGTTAGATTGCTCCCACTATACATCGAAATCTATTTTCCTTTGGTGCACTTTATTTTTTGAGTACAAGTTATCCACCCGAAACTCAAACTCAAAGAGTAATTTTTCATCACCGAATAGCATTTCATTCTAGCAGCCTTATTAATTATAATAGTAGAAATTGCTGCAAAATGCAATGAACTATACTTTAATTGGATAAAATAAATTATATTCAAATGTAAGTCCAAACCTTCCTGTGGTAGAGGTGCATCATGCATATGAATTTACATAACTTTAATGATAAAATAATAGCTTTAAAACACCAAAATTAAATAATTCATACTTGTGGGCTTAGTAAAAGTTAACTTTAGGTTATATTGTTTTATCCTTTAGCCATTTTACAAAATTATTTTCCTGTGGGGCCAAATAACTAATTTTTTGGTTTAACACTTTATAGATGTTATTTTTCTTCATGTAGTTTTAAATAACTACTATTTTATCTAAATCAATTAACTAAAGATGCCATGGCTACTCTTAAGTTAATGATTTAGACTTAATAATAACATCCGACATGTATGCATAAAACTTGTTGCATATGAGAAATAATACTTTATCAATGCCATTTTCTTGTGTAGTTATTTAAAGAAAACCTTATTTTAAATAACTACTAATTGTCATCTAAATCAACCAACTTAAGATGATGTGGCTACTGTTAAGCTAGCGATTTAGAACTTTAATAATGATATTCTTAATATATGCAGAATTCATTATTGCATATTAATAATTACAATGGAATATAATATTAAATCATGTTAACTTATTGCAATTATAGCATAAATAATTACATATTAATGTCATCCTCCGTATGTAGTTATTTGAAAAAACTTAAATAACTACTAATTTAACTAAATCAATCAACTTAAGATGCTATGGCTATTCCCAAGCAATTGATTTAGATTCTTTATAATGACATAATATATGTATACCATAAATAATTGTTTGCATGATTTAATAACTCAAATATATACTAAATTCATTCATGGTATAAAACTTTATTGATATTTACCATATGTAGTTATTTAAAAAAATTTTTTATTTTAAATAACTATCAATTTATTTAAATCATGTAACTTAAAATGCTGTGGCTAAGATCAAGCTAGTGATTTAGATCCCTCATAATGACATTGATTCTTTATGTAGTAAAAATTTATATACTACAACGAAATTTCTAATTGTTATATAATAACTGATTTAAAAAATCATGACATAATATATGACATGCTTTGTAAGTCAAATAAAAATATGCACAATATCATAATATATTTATTTCATGACATATAAATGAGCAAATTTAGATTGAAAAATAACAAACTTTATCATACGTATATGCATTTAACTTTTAGGTTGAAAGTAAGAATTTTTGGACATTATTTAGGGAGAGTAAATACTGCCAAAATCTTCCTAACTTGCCAAAGTATTTTGTCATGAAATAAAATTATAGACTATTTATGCATAAACATATTTATTATTTAATTAAACATAAATATTAAATAATAAATATTTTATGTGACCTAAAAAATCCAGAAAAATCACTAAAAAATCAAAAATCATGAAATATTTAGGTTTGGAAAAACCCGGACCGAAATGGCTCAGGGACGGTGGAGCATACACCCCATGTGCTACCCTATGTGCATGGGATTCCTTATTCTTCCACCTCCAGCCAGCTCATACCCAACCCAGCTGGGTTTTTCTTCACCAATTTGGGTCTGTTTGATATTCTAAGACCAATTTTCGTGTTTTTCGATCAATTTTCATGCAAATAATGACCTAAAACTGTGATTTGTGCTAGATTTACATGGCCCATGGTCAATTTTGATCAAAAACATAAAAATCATCATCAAACATTTAAGATTACTTGAATTCTGAAAATAATATCAAACCCGTTTCAATATACCAAAAATTGTTTTTGGTTTTAATAATCTTTTCTTTAATCTTAGGACTCAATAACATATATGGATGATTAAACTATCAAAATCCTTGAGCAATCTTGGTTTTTTATGAATTAATCAAGAATTTTGTGATATTTTAATGCATATAATATACAAACAAATTTATGATACATGTGTAAAATATGTTTTGATACATAAATACAAATTACAAGATTAATCATAGCATCTTTAAAATTCAGTTTCATGCTTTTACTATATTTATTATAACTCATTTATATTTAAAACGAATTATTTAATCGTTTATGCAAAAACAATATATACATGAAAAAAATTCATTTTTAAGGAATTTTACTAGATGATCTAAAGAACAAGGCTAGAAAGCTTGGCTCTGATGCCACATGTAATATTTAAATTAAGAAATGTACCTCTAGCCATTGTTGATTAAAAACGTGACCTCGCTCCAAATACACGAAGACGAACATCCCATATAAGCGTTCTAGTCTATTCCCTTACTTTTTGATAATTACTTCATGATGGTACACAGACAATTTATATAGACTAAACTAGGAACCTATACTAGAAGACTAACTAGAGTTGTATCCTACCATCAATGATTATGTATTCTAATTAGTTACTGAAGTAGAGTTTAAATCTTACCACTAGAGTAGTTAATCTTAATAGGATTTACTAGATAATCTCACGTTAATTTTAATTAAATATTAATCTCAGTCCACTTAATTATCATATGAGCCACACATGTCCAACATATCATTTAAACAACGAGAATAATTGTTTTGCGCATTAGGAGATTTTCAGCTTGCTTCATTTACATATAATAATAATTATATACATGCGTGTTTGAGTGATAATTTTTTCTTGATCAAATTTGCAAAAAAAAATCCCTTCCAATGAAACCCCTCTTCATTCCTTTATCTTTCGAATCAATTTCCTTGTACGCCTTGTTCAACTCCTATTGTCCTCTCACGTAAAATATCACAATGAGAATGACAAATTCCCCTAAGTGCAGACCAATGACTATCTTTGAATTCGTCCTAATATATATAATATTTACACATGAATTTTCTCTTGCACAACTATCTTGTATGCAGCAGTTAACTTCCCACTTTGCACATAGAAGTTTATCTCAAATAATTTTGAGACTACGGAATGGTCTTCTGTGCCATATTTAACAATAATAAGGAAAAGCTTGATGCCATCATAAGTGTTAGAAACAGCAAATCACCCATAGTTATTCTTGCAGATTTTCACCTAAAGTAATATTGGTGAGGAAACTTCACGGTACAATTCATCAACTGATGCCTAGACATGGACTTGGTAGCCGTGCAAGAAGATTTAATCAAGACAAATGGATTCGTATCGCACTGTACATACCAATGATTATGCAATCCTCTAGGCCAACAATCTTCATGGAAGACCACTGATGTGGAGCATTCATTTAATGGCACTAATACTCTTTAGTTCATTGCTTCTTTTAGTCTTGGCCCCGCCACTATCGCATTCCATAACTCCATGCTTCATTTCCTTTGGCATTTTGCACATAATTTGGCATTTAGATTTGCTCATGGAATTTGTAATAGTTTAAAAAAATTTTAAACTCTAAACTCATACTTGAATTTGACTTAGCTCGAATCATTTATTAAAATATAAAAAATATTTTAATATTAATATTAATATATTTTTATAATTAAATTTAAATATAAAAATTATTTTATTTAATAAACATTGATCTTGCCTAGGTTGAGCTGGCTCAAATCACAAAATAACAAACCCAAGCCCAGCCCATGTGAGCTTCTTAGTCCTTGAATAGGTCTAGTGTCATTTAAATATGATATGACTCGAATTAATGAAAATACTATCACTTTGACCTTCAATCATATTTTCCGTAAAATTGCATAAATAAAAACTTAAATTTGTACGGGAACTAAAAACAATGAGAAATTAAAGAAGATTTCGAGGCATGTACCAATATCATTTTCTTTAGAGTTTTATTCTCCTCCACCAATAATTTGGTATATAAAAGAGTTAACGATGTATAAACCTCGAAGACGCAATGCAACCCTGTGATTAATGGCATTTTGTATTGACAAAATAAATCTACTATTTACTTAATAGTGAGCACTAAAATTATCTAACTTCTAAAAGAATTTCTTTCTTGTTTTCTACATGTTTTCCAAAATCGGGGAGGTTATTATTTATAAGCAAATAAATATCTTGTCATTTAGACAAATATCTATTTGAATAGTTACAAACATTTAGCAAATAACCAAGAGACATATCTCTTAATATATAGTTAAAAGATAATTTTTTAATTATTGAAGACATAACCTTTGATACTATTTTAAAAATGTTCCATAAATTATAGTACAAAAATATAAAATACACAAATTACTTGCTTTACCATGGGCTCTTAGTTTTCTCTATGTTTTGAGTTGTAGGGATTAGAGACTGAAAGAGGCAAAAAGCAATGAAAATCTCCTATGGGACATGATAATTTGTATTTTTATCATGTTTGCATTATTCTTTCCTGTTATATATGATCATTTTTAAGATATTGTATATTTATATAATTTTTTTATTTTAATAATTTATTTTATATAAATTTTAATATGTTCATATTTTTTTTCATATCGAATTATGTTTTATTTTATATTAAAATTATCTAATTTGTTTCTTTTTGGCTGGGTAAAGGGATAGAAACTAGACGAGACTACAAGATTGTTAGGCAGACTTTGACTCGATACTTCCAATCCAAATTCAGTTCCCTCCAACTTGTGAGGTCTTGCAATGTACCATCGTGACTCAATTGAATCAAATCATATCTTTGATTTGGATTGCCTTTAGAGGCCATGTCTTAAATCAATTGGTTTCCTTCATAGCTCAAGAATCACCACACTTTTGTTCAAAGTTTTGGAGGAGAAAAATTGGATATGTATGGGAAGACGACAATTTGAACCTTGTTATAATTAATTATATACATAATTTAATATTTTATACATTGGTAGTGAAATATTTTAATTTTATAAGTAAAATTAAAAGATTATCATATATTTTATTTCTTTTTAAATTAATTTTTAAATTATTTAAAGGATATGTGTTATTTTAATAATCTTATTAGTGAATTCTGAACACTTCGGTGTGGTGTGGCTGAGATAATTTCTCATTTACATATACATATATATATATATATATATATATATACATGTGTTTAGTTTTTGTTAGGTATATTTGTCTATGGTCAAATTCAAGGTTAGCTTGAGATAGATTGGATTTTGGATTTTGGATTTTTTTTTTAATCAGCTGGATTCTGCTCAATGTATTATTTAAATAAGAATTTTTTATATAAGTTTATTTAATTTATATATATTAATATAAAAATAATTTTTTATATTTTAATATATTTTAAATAATAAATAAATTTTTATTAAAATTTGACATTGACTTTTTTTTTTAAATAAATTGAGAGATAAAGAGAAAATACTTAAAATCGACTTTAAACTTATATACTAACTCTAACACTCTTTTAGCTACCATGCCAAGATTTTATTAACAACCTTGATATTTAATGCCAGGGAAAAGACACAAAACGGCAGGCACTTTTCATGTATAATAGCCATGGTTGCGAATGTACGCGACATTGCATGCAAATTTAATTGACATTGCATCAATCTTAGGGTCTATAATATGCATGCTTTCGTTGAGATTTGATAAAAAATAGTGTGTGCAATCACAATCAAGAATAATTTTTTTACTATAGGTTTAGGACCACTTGATCATCTTAGGGGTGGGGTTAGAAATTAAAGCAGCCAACTCAGCTGCATCACTTACAATTACATCTACAAAATTTTGATTGTTTCGAAACCAAAAAGCGGTAATGGTATAAAGACTAGAATAAAGCCTATGATCTATATCATTTGACGTTCTAAGTAACGATCGTATTAGTTCATAAAATTAATTCTATTGAACCACAGATTTCTGCAGGTGCCGTGACATGCATGCATATATTAATCATATGATAAACACACACACACATATATATATATATATATATATATCATTTACCTTTCATTGGAGTCTGCATAAAAGAATAAATTACTAGATCTAGAGGCCCAAACTTAATTATTGGAGCGACTAGATCATGTTAGTTAGCTAAAAAAGAACTGACGTTAAGCTGTTTACTAATGAATATGATCAGATTATCCGTTTGGGTTCAACTTTGAAAATAACTTTTACGATTTGGATTGAGTTCAATCTAATTATACTTTAATAATAAAAATATTTTATTTAAATTTAACTATAAAAATATATAAATACTAGTATAAAAATAATTTTTTATTAATTCTTAAATAATAATTCAAACTTTTGAGCCTGGATATGAAATATTGTGACGTCCTTATGGTAGGCTTCTCTACAATTTTTACTTACCTGCCTCTAGGTGTTTGGTATTGAATCTCGGTTGGTCCACTTTGCTTATCTCACTTATTAGAGTGCTCAATGTAAAATTGAATGGTCAAGAGTTGTCTCTCGTACTATCTATCATAGGGCCATTACTCTTTTATTAAAAGGCACGCTTAATGGGATGTATAGCATACCCATTAATATGCCCAAATACCTCTTTTTTATCCGATGAGGAATTAATATACCTTACCTATTTTCTTAAAGCGTTTGACATGACATTTGTGGGTAGCACTCGGTTTTTATTTTGTTGGGCTGGGGAGAAAGGGAAAGAAAGGAAGAAAAGAGGGAAAGGGAAGTGAGAGAGAAAAAGAGAAGAATAAGGAAGGAGAGAGCGAGAGAGAGAGAGAGAGAGAGAGAGAGGGAGAGAGATTGAAGGGGAAGAAAGAAAGAGAGAGCTTCACGGAGGTAAGAGAAGAGAGAGGAAACGAAAGGAAGATTAAGGAGAGAGAAAAAAGGAAAAAATTTTGCATTTTTCTTGTTTTTTATATTTATGAATTTATAAAATTTTACATGTTAATACTTTATTTTATTTGTATTTTATATGTTTATGTATTCGTATGATGTTTATGTTATTTTTAGTGTTCCTTTTAATTTATACAAATTTAACACATTAGTTGTTGGTTTTATATATATTTTTATATGTTCGTCTCTTTGTGTTATGTTTATTTTATATTTTTCGCTTCTTCTCACATTTTAATTTCTTTCTCATGTTGTTTTTATTGTATATCTCTATTCCTTCTATATTTTTCATAGTTTATTAACAATATGATTCTATGTTTACTCTAAATTAATTCACTAAAGATATTAAAATGTACAAAATATTTACATAATTTGTCATCTAATTTAAAGGATATTTATTTTATTAATTAATTATTTTTATTTTTAAATTATGCTTTTAAAATTGTTGGACAGCATGTTAATTAACTCGTATATCGATTTAAAATCTGTATTCAACCAATCAAAGAAAAAAGTTAAAAAATTATTTTATTAATTATTTTCTTTTTAAGTTTGAATGATGTACTTAAAACAGCTAGCTTGTAAATTTACTTGTTAGTCTATTTACTAACCATAACCAACCCCTTGAAAAAAATTTATTTTTTTATTTTTATTTTATTTTTAAATGATCTATTAGAATAATTGATTCCATGTTGACTCCTAATTACTTTAAAATCTACACCTAACCCAAAACAGCTATTATAAA
Source organism: Adansonia rubrostipa (assembly GCA_038381775.1). Taxonomy (NCBI): domain Eukaryota; kingdom Viridiplantae; phylum Streptophyta; class Magnoliopsida; order Malvales; family Malvaceae; genus Adansonia; species Adansonia rubrostipa. The sequence continues at coordinate 3,186,154 of JBBYHM010000001.1, read as the reverse complement.
TTTTTAATTTTTATAATTAAAAAATATAATATGTTGACATTAACATTATGAAAATTTAAAAGTTAAAAAATAATTGTGACTTAATAAAATAAAATTTAATTTAAAATTAAATTTTACAATTAATTAATTAAAAATTTATATAAAAAAAGGATTAAATGTGAATTTCATCCCAATTTACGCAACTGTGGTTGACTGCCACAGCAATCACTTCGGCGTGGGCAGATTTTGGGCTGCATCATATTTATTTGATTACAAATTTAATAAATATTATTATAATTAATTATAATAAATATTGATAGTAAAAAAATAAAATCATAAAATAAAGATTTATTACAACCCTTATTTTAAATCCTGCCTGCCTCTACTGCCGATGGTTGCCCAAATCATAGAAATTTGGAGAAGGCAGTGTCAGCTAAAACATTTGGTTTGATTATTCGAATTAATGCAACTTAGGTTGTTGAGTTTTAATCTCGATAATGCTTTTGCCTTGAACGGCTTTAATTTTAATATTTTCCGATGAATTTCTTGTATTTAGCCAAGTAAATAGCAAAATATGTCTTAAAAAATGGCAGACTTGGAGCAAGAACAAAAATCAATCACGTTCATTGATGCTCTTTAGGTTCTTATTCTGTGAAACTTCGAACATGGGCCTTCAAAATTGAACCTGATGGCCGGGGGATTCATTATTCAATTTTAAGGAAATTAATCAACAAAAATTAAATTCGGTCCGGTTAATCATAAAAATTCGATTTAGTTATAGGAAGAAAATTTTTAAAAATTTTAGTTATTGGTTAATTCGATTAAAATAAATAAAGTAATTAAATTACCCGAAATATATATTTATATATAACAAGAATAATTATCTTTTATTCCGATAGAAATAAAAAAACTCTATTAGCAGGATTCATGGGATGGCAAATGTCTAATTTATTTATTATTTATTTTTTAAATATACCCTACTGGGTACGTATCACCTCATGAACATATTTTGTGAAGTTTTTTATTCCATCACCGGTTTGTAGAATAATTATCCACACAATAAATATATATAACATGATATTTTTAATTTTTATTATATGTTCTAAGTTTTACATTATTGAAGTTTTTGACTTATGATTGACTAGATTTTGACTAATCTACAAAAGTGGGTGAAATCTATTATTAAAAATAATATATTAAATTTTAAAAGATTGGTATGTTTTTTTCAAATAAAAAGCTAGAAGTTATTTTTTTCAAATAAGAAGATTGGTAGTTTTTTTAATACAAAAGAAAAATTAGATAGTTATTTATTATCTCGAAGGAAAAGGCACAAACATCTTAATTTTATATTTATTCTAAGAATTGTATTTGTGTTTTTTAACCATCCCCAATTAAATTGACATCATTTAAATTGTAACACCAACTCAATTAGGATCTTTCTAATAGTAAAGATGTATCTTTTACGTATATTTGACATTTGAAATTCATTCAATGATTTATACTTATTTGAATTATTAAAATTAGAAGTTTAAGATTTTAAATTTGTTTTCAAATCATTATTATTTATAAAGTTGATTTAAATGTTTTATAACATACTTCATCCAACTGGGGTATATTAATAACTTATTGAGTATTTGTATTCATTTTTTTTTTAAATTTTCTTCCATTTTCTAGATTTCAAAAATTGCATCTTCGGGGCATAGATTTGAGGACAAGTTGTGCTAGCGAGATATACATCTATTCCTTGTCTTTGTACAGCATTAGATGTAAGTACTCTAGTATTGGTTTTATAGGATTTGTAAGTTAGTTAAAAAATTTGTAGCATCCAATTAAATTGTTTCCGATAAAACTGGAGACTTGGACTGTATTTGTAAAGATTTTTAAAGTTTTAACTTTTAGTTTAGTGAGATATAAGTTATCTTGTATGCTTATAGAATTCGTGTCATAAGTATACCTTGTTTTTATGTCTACCTAATCCAACATTTTTTTTATTTCGAATTTACCTTAATATGATTGTGTTCTTTGATGCTCCCCCGTTCTTATTTAGTGAAGCTTAATTATTATCTCATTCATTGTTGCTCTTCCGGCTCTTATTTCGTGAAGCTTCTAACATGAGGCCTTCAAAACCGAACTTGATGGTAAGACTATCCATTATTTGATTTTAACCATTGAAATTGATAAGATTAATTTATAAAAATTTGATTCGGTTATTGGAAGAAGATTTTTTTAAATTTTAGTTATCGATTAATTTGGTTAAAATAACTGAATTAATTGAATCACCCGAAATATATAGGTAATATGATATTTTAAATCCTGAATATATGTTTTGAAGTTTTACATTGATTTATTGTAGACTAGATTTTGACACATCCACAAAAGTGGGTAAAATCTATTTTTTCTTTTAATTTTTTTGCAAAAATAATATATTAAAATTTAAAAGTTCGTATTTTTTTTTCAAATAAAAAATCTAGAAGTTATTTTTTTCAAATAAGAAGATAGGTTTTTTTTCAATGAAAGGAAGAATTGGATAGTAAATTATTATTTCAAGGGAAAAGACAGAAATATTTTAATTTTATATTTATTCTGAAAATTGTATTTGAGTTTTTTTTTTTTTTTTTAATTTTCTTAAGTGAATTGATGTTACTTGAATAATAACATGAACTCAGTTCTGGGATTTATAATAGTAGAGATATACTTTTATTTATAGATTTGACATTTGAAATTTATTCAATGTTTTTATACTTATTTGAATTATAAAAATTAAAAATTTAAGATTTTAAATTGTAATTTTAATTTATTAATGCAAAAAATTTAAAATTCATTTAATTTAATTAATTATCTGAATTAATTAAAATAATTTAGTACGATTAATTTATATTCCTTCTAATTTGATTTGGTTAAATAAAAAATCAATTTATTTAATTAATGAAATTTAGTTTAATCGATAAACTGTACGGACCATTTGAAGGCCTCCACTTCACAGACAATTGGGATGAGATGTGAGTGAAAATACTCGAACCGTATTCGCTCGAGATTGAGAACCCACGCGCATGGACCGTGTCTTTGCTTGCTTTCAGACCACGGACTTTCTTAACTTGGTTAGGGACACCGTGAACATGCCCGCATGGAAGCGATCATGGCCTAAGCGAAACGCAAAATCTAATTAAATTTTTTACCAGACCCGACCATAAACTTTAATTGCCTTTTAAAAATTATTAAAATATTATTAAAATTATTTTTATATTAATTTTATAATTAACTTTAAATATTAAAATATTAAAAAATATTTTTATATTTTTATATTTTTATAATTAGCTTTAAATAAAATCTTTTATTAATTAAATAATAATTCAAACTAAACTAACTGAATAAAAACTTTACTCAAATCTAATCCAATTCAAACCTTGAACACGTCTAGCTTACATTTAAGTTTGGGCAGTAACAGTACTCTGCTCAACCCACTCAACTCCTTTCAATCACTCCACATTACTTGCCCACCCAGAATTCAGATACTATATGTACACGAGTCATGAGTTACCGTGAAATATTGAGAGCACATTTAACAAAAATCAAAAACAAACAAAACATAGAATGACTCAAAAACAAACTATAGACAATAAAAATCCCACAAGAAAACGCTCACTGTAATGCAATTGGAAGACCACAAATGATATGATGGAAGACGACAGCACTCCAGTAATATAAATCACACAAAAAGTGGGGTGCCAAGTTCTCCAGCAGATGAAGGCTGCAGGGCTCGGATTCTAACATCATATTTTCTATGTCTAGAAGCTTCATTACCAGAGGATGAATCAGATCCATTCATTACAAGAGGGTAGCCTGAAGTTTTATCATCATACGCATTTCCAACGTGGTTGCCACACTTGCGGCAAAGAAGTTTGGTTCTACGGTGGAACAAACCCCAAGAGTGCCTTGAAAAGTAAGGAATGCATTGGAACTCATCAACTTGTGTAAATCTGCTCTCATCTATGCTGAAGAACGATATCATCCCTCGCTTTATAGATTTTCCATATTTGGAGCCAATTGTCGCGGTGTTTCGACTGGAAGAACTTAGGTTTAGCTCATACCCACAAGAACCACAGCTGCAAGAAAGGATTGTTCCCACCAATTTATCTTCAGAAATGTAATGTTAAGAAAAACATCCAAGTAAACTATTATGCAGAAAGTTTGAAACTCACGAGGCTTTACAATCGTCCTCATATTACACACACACACACACCCACACATATATATAGTTTGCCTATGTTGCTTTACTGAAACAAGGATACTAAAATTTCAACAAGTGTTCTCTTTTCAACATATTACAACATCATAAGGTTTACTGAGGAAGGCATCATAGTTTGCAATAAGAGAAGCATCAAAGGAACTTCCGATAATTGACTCTTTTTGAGTAGTCATTCCAATTTCATAAAGAAATATAGTATTTACAATTACTAGCACTTTATTTCTCACTTTTAACTACTCAAATGAAAGAACTTGCAGATTCCAATTTCATATGCCAAAGTAACAGAAAACTTTAAATTCTCTCAGTTCTAAAGGGCTCTTGAACAGTCAGCCAACTAAAAGTAAATAAAAAACAACATTCCCACTTGTGTCCATAACCTGCCTTTAATAATCTACGTCAAACAGAGCATATCAATTACAGAAATTTAAGCTCTAGAAGCAAACCATAAAAATTGAATCCACAGATGTTTCATTACTATGTCTACCAAGTACCAACTATCAAGCAAGCCAGCTAATGTGAATAGGTGGAGTTACCATAAATGCAAAATAACATAAATAACCATTTCACCAGCATCGTAATAAACTTGTATCATAAATAAGTTCTAGAATAAACAACCAGAATACTATCGGGAGAAAAGCAAATCACAGAGAAGCTAGCTATTCCAATCCCACTTCCACATTCCATAATTTTTAACTATGTTACTCGAACACAGGTGTAGGTGTCGAATATAGGTATGTGTCCGACATGGGTACGTTCAATTTTTTCTAAAGTTATTCCATGTATTTGGAGGGTCATCTCCCTAAAACTATGTCCAGAAATGTGTTCAACACAGGAACTTCAAGAAAAATGAAGAATCAAAGCGACATAGATTTTTAATATTGATCAAGTAGGCTACCACTGCACCAATAGCGTCCACCATGGTACTAGTTCAGCAACAGATTTTGAACAGAAATCACAGTGACTAAGCCAATTTCACTAAGATAAATAAGCATTCAAATGGTATTCCACAATTTTTCCCTTTTTCTTTTTTCAAGAGATCTTTGAAGTATTCTATTTCACCATCGAAACCCCCAAGTGGGTTCCATTAACGATCAATCTAATTCTCATAAAGATATTCGTCCGATCAAAAACTCATTAAAAATTCAGCCTCCTACTCCACTTAACAGTTAATAATTAACCCTTTATTGACCTAAATCAGTCCCTGCTTTACAATGAATGGAGGCAAAATTAAAAGCAGAAACTTTGTTTAACACAATTAGTCACAGTCAACGCAATCAATTTCCTTCATAAATCAACAAAAAAATAACAAACCCAGAATCAATAATCTCATAACAAACAAAACCCAGAAATCAAAATCCAAAATTTCAAACATCCAATTCAAAAAAAAAAAAAAGAACTAATCGGAATTCACCCAAAACTAAAAGAACAAACCTGTAAGTTACATCTCTTTGAGAAGCAGTAGAAAAGGAGTGATGGAGATTTCCATTGAGTTGCTGAACATCTTTCACAAAAACCGATTTCTCCATTATCCGTTCTTCGCCTCACAGAATCAACAGCCCTGACGACGATGACGGTGCTAAAAAGGACAGACTTTTTATTGAGTTGTTAAGTGCTGAGTTGGGTCAGGAAGGAACGTGTCCGCCTGAATCGAGATGGCATTAACGGCTGATTTCTCGGGGCCGAGTTAGGGGAAAAAATTTTTTTTAAAAAAAAAAAAAACAGCTGAAGCAGCAGTTTCTAGAAAAAAAAAAAAAAAAAAAAGGAACAACTCTGCGGCCTCCTCTTTTTGGGGTTTTTGGATTTGGCTATCTCAGTGATGACATGGCTTTATAACGGAAACAAGAAAGTGCAAGGTGCGTTTAATAAAATATTAAAAATTTGTAAATGAATTGAAAAAGAAATTACACTTGATTTTTAATGTGTTTGATAATTTATATTATATCTTATTTAGTATAAATTTTTTTTAAAATATTAAATGAAATAAGTAGGAAAAAAGTTATTTATTTTTTTAATTTTATTTTAAAAGTTTATATTTAAATTAAATTATATTTTGTTATAAAATATTAGAAAATTTAAATTATTCTTTTTAATTTTTATTCATAATTACAAAAAATAATATAAAATACTATACTAATAATAATTCATTTCAAAATTCAAAATTTATAATTAACAAAGAATATGGTTATATTTATTACCTAATTTTTAGGAGGCAGTAACAAATCAAAAGGCTTTTACATATAAATTCAGAACTTTTAAACTAATTATTAAAAACTAAAAATGCATTACTTAATTTTCAATTTATCAAAAAAAACCTTAATTAAGAATAATTAATCAAAGATTTTGTTTCTAATTTCTTAAGATATATTTTAAGATTACTGTATATTACTATATGAAAATATTAAGTATAATTGATATTTTTAAATTAAGGAAAAGTAATGCTAAATGTAAAAAAAAAAAAAAAAAAAGTTTCCTAAAATGGTAATCTAATAATCCTTAATGAGTACTTAGAAGTATCTATAATTAGAGTCATTAATATATTCGCTCAATTTATTAAAATATAAAAAAGTTTATAAACTATTTAATACAATATTTTTACTATAAATAATATATTAATTAATTTTAATCAACATTCATTAGCAAAGATCATTAATTAATTAATACCACTTTTAAAGATTTAAATTCCTTAGCAAAAATAATATCACTAAGAATTTAAATTGTGGGGTTGGCGATTTAGGGTTCATCTATACAAGTTCCTTTTTATTATTATTATTTATTATCGAGAGATTTTTAAAAAATTTTGTACTCAAGTAGAAAGGTTTATACATTAATTTTTAATATTTTTTTATTATAGCTTATAAATATATGTGTCATCCTATTTAAATTAATTTATAGAGTTTTTAAATTACACAACATATAAAATAATTGAAAGATATTAATTAATGTCTAATTATATTAATTAAGATGGTAAATTTAATAAAATATATTTAATACAGATTTCTATATTAAATATAAATTTTTTTTTAGATGATAAATAAAAATATTTAATTAATGTTTATAAACATTGGTTAAGTGAATTTTTTGTAATTTTTTATTTTTATTTACACGTGTCCTTGTTTTTAATCGTTAAGAAGGAAAAAGTAGCGTAATAAAGTCATCAACTTGGGTTTAGGGTTATTTTTTATTTTTGGAATGTTAGTGACATTGCTGCAAAGTAAAGGATATTTATTAAAGGACTTTGGTTGCCAATCATTCGACTTTTTTTACGAGCATGTATTAGCATTCTTGATAACTATAGAATAATGAGGATTTAGGTGGACGATACCTTTTTTTTATATAAATTTTGCTTCGTGCAACAAATAATTATTAGTGGTTGAATCTTTACATTGGTTTTAGTATTCGTTTAAAAATAATTTTTAAAATAAAATATAAATATAAAAAAATATAATACGAATTCAAGAATTTAATTCATTATATGTATAAAATTAAGATATCAAAATTTAATTCATTTAAGTTATATTTATATTCATTATTTATTTTATATTAAGAGATAAAAATAATATCCAATTAAATGCTAACTTACTTGGCATAATACTTTCGACAGATTCTTAAAATTTATGAGTTTGAGAGAGTCTAAGCACATAACATCTTACTTAAGTGAGTTAATTAGATAGGAATTGTGAGAGCCGGTTATGGGTAGGTTAGGAAACCTAATAACAACTCATCCAATAACTCCTTATTTAAAACAGCTTTTTTTTTAATTATTATTTAATAACCATAATTTTTTTTTCTTTTGATTCGACACTCAATGCCTTCTAAAAAACAATTTATTTATATTCAATTTGTTTTGTTAATTTATCAATGTAATAATTTCTATTCAATAATGTAAAAATTAAAAATAATTTTATTTTTTAAAAAAGTAAAGAAATAATCATTAGATAATATGTGACATAAAATTGAGAGTTATTTGAATAGCATCACACACAAACACAAACATAACATGAAAAAAATAACTAAAATATAGCACAAGACGAAAAAAATAATATAACTACAACATAAATATACAAACATGTTCAAATTTATATAAAACAAATGTGACACAAAATTAAAAGTTACTTGAATAATATCAATTAGACTGGACAATTTTAAGCATGAAACAAAACTAACTAATACACAATACAATACAATACAATATGAAAAAAACACTAAAAAAAGGGTTTTAGTAACGAAGTTTGCCACGAAAATGCTAACAAAATGAGTTGCAATGAAACTTATGATGAAAAAATTTTCATCACCAAATTGGCGTCACAAAATTTAGTGACAAAAAGTACCATTTCATCACTTTCTTGCGGCAAGGTTTTTTGCTTCAAAATTCGTCACTAGTTTGCCACGAACATGTTCCGTGGAAAAAAAAATCATCGCAAAAAAGCAATAAAAAATTTTGTTGCAAACTTCATCGCTAATCAATATTTGTCGCAAATTACTGACGAACTTTTTGATCATAAAAGTTTTTGCTACTTAGCAATGAAAACATACGTCGCTAATTAGCAACGACAATAGCGACAAATTTTGAAATGAAAATTTGGCTATGATTTTAGTGACTTATATGATAATATGTTTCTTGCAATAATTTTGCAACAACCATTGTTCAGGGATGAACTTAACCATGAATTTTTATTAATTTATGAACTTTGTAACATGTCTTTAGCGATAAATTTTATAACGACCACTATTTAGGGACAAACTTAGTAACAAATTTTTTTTAATTTGCAAACGCATAATGAAATTATTTCTTATATTTTTTTTCAATTTTAAAATCTAACTGAAAAGTAAATAAATTTGTAGAATTTATATTTAGAATTAATTAAGCACTTAATAAAATCAAGGTATTATAATAATATCAAAAAACAAAATACGTTAAATTAAATATCCAAAATATTCAATAAAAATCCATTATCAATGAAAAGCCTACATGAAAGCCCTTAAATATGCTGTTTAATTAAGAAAACGATTGATTTTATTATCCTTATCATTAATCTTATCATCATTGTGCTACTCATCATTGTTCTCATCACTTGATTGATTAGTCTGAGGTGGGAAAAGAGGAACCTAACTGTGATTGAGATTAAAGTGTTGCAAGATGAATTTTGTTCGAGACTTTATAGATTTATATCGCTCATTAATCTCTCTAATTTCTTTATCTTTTTGTGACTTAAGTGATTCATATTGTTATTTGGCTTTTCTTATTTCTTTTTCCTTCTCTAGAAGTATGTTTTTCAGTTGGCTCAAATCTTGAGTCATTTGCTCTTCAAGTAATGTATTTCTTCAAAGAGCCACATTGGTGGATGAAGTTGAAGCAACCTTTGTTGTATATATCCTTATCAAGAATTCCATCTCAAGTATTCTTCCTCTTTTGATCCTACCTGATGCCTTTACCCACAATGCCATACTATTAACTGATGGCTTAGATCGAACAATGCCATCATCACCATTAGAACGAGCCACTAAAAGTTCATCATATTTGCCCTACATTAACAATATAGATGAAAATAAAATAACTTCATATATTTATAAATATCATAAATATTAAAAGCATTCATAGATTTCATTCTAGTTTTCAAAAAGTTCAGAGCGTCTTTTTATTTACCTTAAGAGCTTTTGCTCGATCATCATTTGATGTCCTATTGTTTTTTAAAGTATGCGTTCAAATGTAGCCATATATATAGGTTTGGTCCCTGATTCATCTGCCTACAAAATATAAACATAAATTAGTGATTGAATTTAATTAACTTACAACGTGTTTAATACACTTACCATTCTTTTTCTATGCTTGGCTATATTGTTAGAGTCTCTAGCATATGTCGCAGACCCTTGACCATAATTAGAAGCTCGATTTTTCTTATTATGTTCACTCATTTGCTTGTTTCTTTTTAGTTTCCTAAATTCTTTTTGTTTTAGTCCAATTCTCATCTATAATAAAATCTGGCTTTTTTTTTTTATGTTTTTTGCTTTATTTAGAACATTTTAAATGCATTCACTAGTTTTTCTCTTAAAAATTCTTTTTAATTTATTCTCTTTTATTTCATCCCACTTGAACTTTTGCTGCAATCAATAGAAAAACAACTGACTTTATTTATACTGAATTTAGTTTATGAGAAAATAGGAAAAACTTACCTTAAAGTCATTCCCCCATAAATCCTTCACTGCTTTTTGAGTGTTGGTGTAACTAATCCATTACGCCCACCAATGGCTATCGACTATTTTATTAAGTTGCTTCACAACATATGTAGCATTCGTGAATCTGCAAATACGTTAGAGACAAAATGGTTCTTAGGATAGTTAAAAAAACTAATTACATATAATTTAAAAAGTGAAGTACTTACAAATCTCCACGTGAACTTATCATGGGTCAGCTATCTTCTTCACTTATGTTTCCTTTATCATTTAAGTCTTGCATTAAAGGATGTGGAACTAAATGAGATGGAACTAAGGTAGACTCAGTTTGCATGTATTCAAGTTGTCCCCTAATATGTTGTTAAAGGTTATAGGAAGGGCACATATGTTGATGTTGTCCACCTATGTGTGGTTATTGAGGGTTAGATGAAGGGGTAGAGGCTAACCTTCTTTATGAAATGCCACCGCGCTTATGACTTCCATATTTATACTGGTAAATAAAAAGGTTAGACTAATATGAAAAAATATGAACATATATTAAGGACACATAAGGATGTACATCAAGAAGCTTACCATTTGTTTCAAAGAGTAAGAGATACACCTGAATGAACAAAACATTATATTTAATCAACTTGCAAGGAGAATTAACAATAACTGTGCTCTTGCATGAAAAAGCTATATAAATAAGCAAAGAATGTTCCATCATTATGCAGTTAACCAAATATACAGGACTTAAAAAAAATAGCCAACATATGCATGCAATTATATTTCATTGACTAAATCATCTTAAGTTGTAAAATATAATGAGCCTTTGCTTTTGTAGAAAGCTTCTTTCAAGTTATTTATAAAAGAATAAAAGAACTCCAACTTTTTTGTCATGTTCTTTCTTTAAAAGTCTATCTTTTTTCCCTACCTATTTTAATCAGTCTATGTCCATTAAATCCTGTTCATGATTTATACCAATACTTGTTTTAGAAAATGAAAGCAATTGGTTAAAATGTATGTGATTTTTTTTTTTTACTTAAGAGGTATTTTTTTTCTTAATTTTCATGGTATAATACTTGCATTGAAAATGGTTAAACTCAAGCTATTTGAATGAACATGGGTTTATAGAATTTGTAAGAGGTAATAGTGAAAAAAGTGAAGGAAAAAAATTTATCAGCAAAGAAATCATGTAATGCAAAATGTACCATAAATGTAAAAAATGTTTAAATATATTACATGCATTAAATTATTACCGTTATTATTGTATGATTACTATTGAAAACTAAGAAAAACTATGTAACATGAAAGTGAGACACATATAAATATATTATATATATTAAATTATTGATGTTATTATTGAGTAATTGTTATTATAGAGAATGTTATAGGAATTGAATACCAACTCTAATATTAGTAATTAGGAGGTTGATAAGTTTATCATGGCAAGTCTAATTATAGTAATTAGGAGTAAAACCAAATATAAAAAATTGTTTCCTAACTTTATCACTCAAATGAAACTTACAATTACTATACTTTTTACATGAACACCTTAACTTATTTCCATCCATGAACTCAACTTTACTATTAGCAAAGTTCAAAAATTGTTTCAACCCAATATGAAACTTATCAGTTAATCCTCGACATTTAGGGAAGTTCTTATTATATATCCAAGTCCTATCTTTTTGAATTGTCTGTATACAAATTAAACATTTATAAAAATTAACAATATCATATCTAATATTTAATATTTTTAATTAAAACCTTAAAATTCTAAAAATTAGAATTTTGTTTGCACCTAGACAATTACTTTAAAATAAAAATAAATTACCGTATATAGAGGACTTACCCAACTATTTGGTTGAAATCTTTGTAGTTGAAAGTGGTTAATTTGATGAGAATCACAAAATTCACTTGGATTGCGAGTACTTCAAATAGGTACATACCTAAATAGCCACACAAAAAAAAATTCCTTAAGATTGATGAAGCTTATGATAATTGATGGAAAAAATGGTGAAATAAACAATAATTTAATCCATGATTACCATATAATATCAAATAAAAAGAGAGAAGAAATAATAGAAAGGAGAGAAAAGCATGGAGTAAAAAGTGAAAAAAAAGGAAAAGGCAAGTAATAAGTACATCTTAATCAGCCATGAAATTAGCGATGAAAAATTATTGGTGGACTTGAGCGACAAATTTAGTGAAGAATGTTCATCCATCATAATATCAACAGCGAAATCAGCGACAAAACATTGTCAATGGATTTTAGCGATGAAACTTAGCGACGAATACTCATCAATAATAAATTTGCGACAATATTAGTGACAAAAAATTGTTAATGGACTTTAGCAATAAAATTTAGCGACGAATGCTCATTATAAAGTAGCAACAATATTAGTAGCAAATAAATCAATTGTCTCCGCTTTGCCATGAAATTAGCAACAAATACATCGTTGCCAAATGACCTAATAAAAGATACCATTAATGTCGTCATTAACTCTTGATGAATATTGTTTATCGCAAATTAGTGATGACATATTGCATTGACACTTCAACAATGATGTTTGCAATGAACAATGTTTGTCACTAAATTAGCAACGATTGTTTGTAACCTATTCTTCATCACAATATCTGGCGCTATTACGCGTGAAGCTTAGTCATAATATTCAGCGACGAAGCCTTTTCATTGCAAATTTAGCGACAAAGTTAGCAATGAATACCGTGGTGCAAAATTTGGCTCCATTACACTTGAAATATTAGCAACGACTTCAGTGACGAATGAGTTGTCACAAATGTGCCCTCTGTATTTTGCAATGAATTTTGCAACAAATGTGCGACAAATATTTTTGTTGTTGCTATTTTCGTTGCCAATTAGCGATGAATTTGATTTCATCTCTACTTTCCATGGCTAAAATCGCTTTTGTTTAGTGCAACATGAATGAAAGCACAAAATGTGTCGATAGCTCTAAAAATTAAAAAATAACTTTATAAAATTAGATAATTATAAATATTGTTTTTCATTATAATATTTTATAACATAATTTTAATTGGGTCTAGTATAAGCGAAAGTATAACCAATAATGAATTCAAAGATTTTGTGTATGTGTATTATAATTAATTATCATTGAATTATATTATATTAATAATTTTATTTTTATAATTATTAATGGGCTAAAATTAACTCAAATTTAGCAAAATGCATATAAAACATTAATTTTAATTTTTTTTACGTTTTATGTTATATGTTAAACTAAAGTATATAATTCAATCATTTTTATTTTTTATATTTATTAATTAAAAATGATTTATTAGATAGTGTTAGAAAATAAAATCTATACGAAGCGTGAGATTGTACATATATAAACATCTTGTAAAATAAGATGAAAATTATCCCATATTACATTCCATATATGGCAAGCAATTGTAATTTTTTTTTATAATTATCATATGTTATATTTGTCTTATTTTTATATTATAATCATATTTAAGGTATTATATGTATATAAATTTTGACACGTCATGACACAACATTAAAAAAATAATTAAAACACGATATGATTATAAAAATAATATAAATACGACATGAATAGATGGATAACATGTCAAAATCAACATAAAAACGGATTATTAATGTGTCATAAACATGACGACAAGTGACACAAAATTAGGAGTTACTTGATAATTTCAAATACAACATAATTATACAATACAAACACAATATAAAAAATAATTTAAAGCGACACAACAAAAAATATGTAAATACACAAAGCCGATAAAATCTATATAAAATAAATTGTTAGTGTCTCAAGCAAAAATAACACAAATATAACCTAAATACACTAAATAAAAAATAAAAGCACAAAATAAAAATAAATTAAAAATAAAAAATAATTTGAGGTAAAAAGGGGGTTTGGAAAATAACCAATCCTCCATTTCATCTTAATAACAAAATTACCTCAATTGGAAAACCTATTGGGACTATTTTAATATATTTTATAAGATATGATAATTTTATATATCTATGTTTTTCTAATAAGTAATTGGATAATCAAAGCATGATATAATTTAGTATTTTAGTTGATGAATATATTTAAATATTTGTATGATATAAAAAATTGTTAATTATTAAATATATATATATGTATATATTAAAGATAATATTTTTGATAAATATGATAAAGATATTAGATCAATTCAAATTTTATATGTATGACGAGTATAATTATATACGAAATTCAATGATTAATTTGTTAAAATATAAATTATATATAAAATTATAAAATTGTATAAAATTAATTAATTTACACTAACATAAATGTATCCATTTATTGGAAACGTTTCTTCGTAATCCTTTTCATTAGTTTTCCACAATGTGCTACTGCTATATTTTACTCCTGTTTTTCTCTCTATTCCATAATTTTTTTTTTTGGAGCAATGCCATCCAATTGATGCAAACGACGAGACATAAGAAAAAGGGGGAGAAAAATAGTATGTTATGCGTATGATTTTACAAATTTGTGAAGAAGATCAATCTGGAAGAGCAACCGGGTGGCATGGCATTGACATTTACTCTTCATCTTCATCAGTGACAAATTTACCAGTCCCAGGATTTATAGCAGCAAAGAAGAAGAAGGCAACGTTGAACAACACAAGGGGTTCAATATCGTTAATAGGAATTCCTGTCTCAATGTTTAGTTGTGCTAGTGCTCCTTTTCCTGTTATAATTTCTCCTATCAATGAGAAGGCAATGCCCAGCTGAGCCAATCTTCCCACAAACAGCTCATTTGCCTTTGTGAATCCGAACAATGGACCTATAACAGACAACCCAAATTTAATTTCTTAATTTAGAACATTTGCCATGGAACATATTGAAGCTCGCGTTGAACTTAATTGGTTCTAGTTTTGTTGATATAGATATTAAAATACCTCCTTCCTTGAGACCCAATGCGCCCCTGATGCCTTTGCCAGGAGGGATAACTGCCCCTTCAATCCCGGTTGGAGGTTCATCAACAAAGCGACCTCGGTCACCCAAAGCTCCAATTGCTCCAAGGAGGGTGAAAAGAATGAAGAAGAGAAGAAGGGGTTCAGCTTCGTAAATTGGAATTCCAGTCTCCAGGTTCAACTGTGCTAGAATTCCTTTCCCTGTGATTGCTTCACCTAACAAGGATGCCTGCATCATTAATCGCACCAAAACCCCACTGTCTGTGTTATCAACATTATGATTGCGTCCGAGGATTTGATTAAGTAATTAGTGCATAATCCACGCGAGCAGGGTTTGAATTCCTCTTCTCCAAATCCCAAAATAAAAGTATGTATTGCTCATTATAATTTCACACGACAAGAAAACAGTGGGACAAGATGACATTTCTAAAGAACAGCACCAACCCTCGAAAACAGTTTATTTGAACAATTAAAGCAGCAATCAAATCTCTTAACTCAACTCACTAGCTGATCATAGAATGAATTTTTTTACAAGCAAAAATTTTCTGACTAAACTAATTATTTCCAGAGCTATAACTGTGAAAAATGAAAAGATTATAAGCAAATTGTTAACAATTTTAGTAGATAGATAGAAAACAGCAACCGCTGCTAATAGTTTTAAGCAAAAATTAAATTGCAGCTACTGAAAGTCCATCCAAAGTTTAATTGCAGCTATTAAAAGTCTATCCAAAGTTGTGACTATGAAGCCAGCGACAATCCCAGCTAATTAATAAGAACTTAGACCAGTCAAGTGCTAATAAACCAAAACATATTTGCTTGCTTGGAAAGGAAATTACTTACAGCAAATCCAAGCATGGCAACACGTCCAACAAAGAGCTCATTTTGCTTGGTAAAACCAATGCCTCCAGAGGTGCCAAAGATTCCATCTTCAACCTTTGGCTTTGGTGCAACCTTTCGAATTACAAAAATGGGTTTCATTTAAAATCAAATTAACCCCTCCCCCCATTAAAATATACAAACGACAGTTAAAAAACACCCCCAAAAGAAGATTTAAGAGAATTACCTTCTTGGGAACTGCTTTTGTCCTTGGTTTGAAGATTGCAAACGTGGTCAAAGTTTTAGATGAAGCAGCAACACCATTAGAGACTGGAATCAATAAGAAAGGAGAGAAGGGCTTAGGCTTTAACCCTTGAGCTTGGAAATGGAGTAAAAGGCGGTCTCTCTTCAAGTTCACTGCATGGCTAGACATAGGAAGCAGCATGGTTTGAGCCATTGATTAATTAATGTAATATTCGTGATCTCTGAGATATCTCGCTGATATGGAGAAAATATATTTGGTTTCTAAAATTATTCCTTTCTCTTTCATTTAATGCCTCATATTTCAGATTTATGCTTCGAAACGACTGAGAGATGTGGATGCGGTACGAGAGCTGGTGACGGGCAATTAGAGTGCCCACGTCGTTCTTTACTTTTTTTTTTTCTTTTTTGTGTTGGGAGATATTTCATACACAACTTTATATATATAAGAAATTCTGATTTTTTTCTTGCTTTAATCAAAACAATCTTGAAATTTAGAGCCACAAAGTCTAAACTGGTATTATTTTTAATTAATTTACTATGTGAATAATGAATTTCATGGTTGCAAGCACGTTGAACAATTGCAATGTTAGGGAAAAAAATAAATTAAAGAGATATTTTTAATGAATTCATAAAAGATCTATGATTGAAATTATTTTTAGGCAACAATATAATTTTGCAAAGTTAATTTTAATGAAAAAAATCTTCAAGAACCATCCACAATGTGGGTGAATTTTTTTCTTTTTTTTTTTAAATTTTTTTAAAAATAAGTTATCAGGTAGTTTTTAGTGTAAAATTAGATATTTTTTAAATCTTTTTAAATAATAAATTTTAGAAAACATAAATACTTTTTTTTATTTTTTTATTATTTTAATTATGAGTTTTTTTAGTAATTTTTTTGACTGAGTTAATGTTACTTGACTTATAATACTAAACTTGCTTTAACGATTATATAGATTATTAAAAGATAAAATTTAATATAAATGTGTATAAGTGTTAGCATTAGTATTTCATTTCAAATTTGAAAAACTCGATAAAGATATTAATTCTCTATTTGTACATGTTTTTTCATCTTATTCTTGATTTTTTTTTTCAAATTGTGAAATAATAATAAAATAAAAAACAATTTAAGACCAAGGCACAGTATTTTTTTATTTTTAAAAAAAGTTGTGTACTAATTTCCCTTTTGAAAATTAGTTAAGCGTCCACCGAATTTCTAACATTTGTTAGATTTAGTCAAATGGTATTTAATATTTCAAGAGAAACTCTAAAACACAGACACATTATTATCCATTTTATTGTTGAAAAACAAATAGCAAGGAAAGAAAGGAGTACTGAGGATTATTATTTTAAATATATTTATCATTATCATTGAAATTTATAAATATATTTATGAATAGTGAAAATTATACATATAAATAGCAATTAAAATAGTACTAAAAATTAATAGATAAAAAAATAGTGATAAATTAGCCTTTGGAAAGGAAAGAAGAAAAAACTTATTTCAGTAGTACTGTCCTTATAATTTATAATGCATACAATATCTTTTCATGACTCAAGTTGTAAGTAAAATGGCTTTCACCTAAGGTAATTTCAATGTCAGTTGAACGCTGAGAGGACTTCTTTAACGCATATTAGAATGTCTTAAAGAAAATTGTTCATTTGGTGCCTAGGGTTCTTGATCGTTGAAGAATTGAGTTCGACATCCAATGTGGCAAATTAAAGAGAAAAAGTGAAGGGATTTTATTTTAACGCTTAAAGATAGTGGCTAGTTTGATAATATTTGATATAATTATACGAATAGAACATATAAAAAGTTAAAAAAATATAATACGATACGAATATATTCTCAAATTTTATATAATACAAATTATAAACGTATTAGAATTAATATAAATGTAAAAACTTTAAACACGATTATGATATGATAAAATATATAAATATAATATGAATATATAAATTGTTGGTCTAATAGTGACAATTATAATAAAATTTTTTTAATGGTAATTATGATAATCAAAATATTTTTAACTTTTGGATTTGATAAATAAATGATAACTTTTAAATTTAAGTGTCATTTTGCACTAATATTTGCTTTCTTTGGATTTTGTTTAAAAAGATATAAAAAAAATTGCAAAAAATTATCAACTAAAACTTATATATGAATTATATATCATGAAAAATATTTTATTGAAAAGAAATGACAATTCAATGTTTAAAACAAATTATATTAAAGTCATCTTAAAATGAGATTTATTTTTAATAATCAGATTTAATTAAATATTATTATCATATTTATAAAAATAATTAAAATAAGATATAACATTACACAAAATATGTATCATAATTTATATAATATAAATTATTACATATAAAAATATATATTTAAATATAAAATATCTTAAACATGATTATTATACTATAAAATTTATGAACATGATATGAATATACAAATTTATTTTCTTTGATTTGTTCATTTTCTTTTTAGTTTTTTTTATTTATTAGAAATGCAAAATTTAATTAAAAGACATCAAAATGTTGATTTAGAAATATCTTAACGGATGAATGTCAATATAATGAAAGAATGCTACATATTAAATTGTGATTCGATAAAAAATTTTCGATTCGAATTAACTCAATTTGATTTGAATTATTATTTATTAATAAAAATATTTTTATTTAAATTTAATTATAAAATATATAACTATTAATATAATTTTTTTAATATCTTAAATTTTGAATAGTAATTCGTTGCAATTCTACTATTTTGACGTTATTTTGCCACCTTAAATTTTAACAAATTTCTCAACTTACTATTAACCCAGCGTTGAATCAAAGCGCTAACAAACTGTCAGTATTGTTGTCATTTTCCCAACCATATGATGAAATGAATTGGACCGAATCTGAAGACCCTAAAGCAAACCTAATTAACCAACCAGTAGCCTGCCTACAGAGTCTCATTGGATTCCTACCACTCTTACCAAGAAAGACAAACGAAGGAACAGTTTAAAAAAGCAAAAGCTGTGACTGACACAGACTGAGTACTGAGACTTCAGGACACAGAGAGAGTAAAAAATGCTTTGTTTTTTCCTTTCTGCAACTCTGTTTTTTAAGACGCCTATAAAAAATTTAACAGTGAAAATTAATTAAAAGCCTCCCATTACAATGCTACACTTAATATCCACTTCCCTGGGCGGGAATGAAGGCCAGCTTCATTTCAAACTCTAATATTAAAAAGAAAAGACAAATGCGATTAGAGTAACTTTTTGTAGAACAAGAAAAAGCTGAAAAGGTTGGTTTTTTGATTTAGAGGCTTCCAACTCTTTCAACTCATCACAGCTTCACGTTCACAAACCTGTCATCTGTTCTTTTTTATTTTTTTTAAATAAAAATGAAAAACCCAAGAAATAAAAGCAAAGGCCAAGAAATAGAAGCGCTCATTATCTGAAAACTTGTTGAAGTGTTTTTCTTTGGTTGATTATTATTTACTCACATTCTCAGATTTTCCTTGCAGCCTTTGTTTTAACGTTTTTACCCTTCCCTTAAAACTAAGATTTAAAACATGAACTCAACCTTTTGCTTTTCCATTTCTTTTATAGTTCCCCATGTTCTTTCTTCACCTCCAGTCAAATGTATTTCATCTGGGTCAGCTCAGCTGCTTTGATTCCTTCAAGTTGTTTTTCTTTTTTAATTCTTTTATTTGATATCTTAAGTTGGTTTTATATCTGGGTTTTATATAGTTTGTACTTAAATTTAAAGAAGAGGCTTTTGAGCTCTTTAGCTTTCATGACTACCTCTGGCTTGGGATCCTTTTCATTGGGTTTTCTTTTTTGGGTATTTCTTTTCAGCTACTGTTACATTGATTGTGATTTATCTTTCTTGGTTGGGACAAAGAACATTTTTTGGGGTCTTTAGTCTGTTGTTGTTGGGGTGTGATAGTTAGAGGGTTGGATCTAAAGCAAAGCTGAGAAAATGTTAAGCCAAGTACTGTTGTTATTGTTATTTTTTAAATTTTTAGATTATTGAAAGTTATGCTTTTAAAGGTGTTTGCCCATATTTTTTAGAGAAATAGATTTTGTTATTCTTTGTGTGGGTATATGGTGACATATTGAACAGGGTTTGCTCTCATTTTTGTGCAGATGAATAGACTCTGATGAGTTGATTGATATTGGACTATTGAGTTTGCTATGGAAAAACGGAAATGGTCGTGGAAGAGGAAGTCTTCTGAAAGGAGTCATGGTGAAACTGAGAGTTCCGGATCAATATCTTCGCATTCTGAGAGATATTCAGATGATCAAGTAGGTGGATAATCTGTCACCACTGACCAGTTTTAGTTTGAATGTTTCAATTTCTTTTGCTGTGGAATTGAACGTTGTTGGTCAATTTTTTTTTCTCATGGCGTAATTACTTGATTCTGATGCCATTGCTCCCATTAATCTGAGTTCTGGAGATTTTCTGTTTGTATGATTCATATATTTTACCTCCCATCTCCCATACAATGTTTCTTTCTATTGCTTAACAGTTGTTACCTCTGCTTCTTTTCCTGAAAAATCGAAGAAAATTCGGTTGAGCTCTGAATTATTTTTTCATATTTTTTGAGGTAGTTGTTTTCTATTTCCCTTGTCAAGTGGATATCTGTGTTATAATTGGGTTATTTGCTTGAAGTTCTTTCCCTCAAGTCAGCTGCTAATCTCATTCAAATTTTTATGATTTGGTTTTGGACCACACCTATTCGCTTTTCATGTTTTTGGCTGTTTGGTTGATTCCTGCCCAACCATTAAAATAGTTATGAAAAGAGTTGATAAGTAGCATAAAGAAATAGTTGTGCAGTTTGGTAGGAGTTAAACTTCACATACTGACTGGAGTTACGAATGCCATATTTTATTCAACAGCATGATGTGACCTGGATGGTTGACAAATGCGAATTATCCATTTCTAATATTTCTTTTAACATTATCAGTCAGCTGACAGCACATGCAACTTCTTTGTAATGATTTTGTCAAGTGAACTATTGAGACAAATCTCCTAATTTAGAATTTGTTTTTCCCTACTAAGTTGAAAGAAGAATTTTAGTATCAAGTACGAAGACGTATTAGGGGGCTAAAGTTGTCTTTTAAGGTGCTTTCAGTGTCATGTCTAGTAGTACCTTAAGGGTTAGGATACAAGTTAAATGATCTTAGTAGATAATTCATCGTTGTAATTGGATACCTTATGCTTTTTATTCAACTAAATGGTAGCTTTTAGCGAAAATGGGTTGAAGTTAATGTAAAGAAACCTGAATGATTATGCGGGCAGGTAATTCTAAAGCTACATGTTGATTGGATGCACACGATGCATGATAACAAGACAGCTTGAGAAAGTTAAAATTGTGCTTGACTTTTCTATTAAAATTGTCATTTTCTAATTATTTGATCCAAAATCTAGTTGGTTTTTTCCAATTGGGATTGATTTCAATCTTCTTAATTGTTGAAGCAAGAGGCTTTCAAGGCATCACCTAATGAAAACACACAATCACCTGAAATGTTGTCAAAAACTTCAGCCAATGCCGAAGATGTTAATAATAGCATTAGGAGCTTGACCGAGAAATTATCGGCTGCTCTGGTTAATGTTAGTGCCAAAGAGGACTTGGTGAAGCAACATTCAAAAGTTGCTGAAGAAGCCATTGCTGGTATTACTTACATTTTGGGGAACTGGTCTAAATGATTTATTCTTTTTTCCCCTTTATTTTGTTAGTTATAATCTCCTGACGGCGTTCTTGTTAATTTTCTCAATTGAACTTCAGGTTGGGAAAAGGCTGAAAATGAAGTAGAGGTATTAAAGCAAAAGCTTGAGTCTGCAGTTCAGCAAAACTCAGCACTAGAAGATCGGGTGAGCCATCTTGATGTAGCTCTCAAGGAATGTGTTAGGCAGCTAAGACAGGCAAGAGAAGAGCAGGAACAGAAGATCCATGAAGCTGTGGAACAGGCTACCCGGGATTGGGAAACTTCCAAATTTGAACTTGAGAGCCAGTTGCTTGACTTCCAAAATAAAGCCGATTCTGTTAAGTCTGAGCTCCCTCCTCAGTTCAGTCCTGACTTTTGGCATAAGATTGAAGCTTTGGAGAAGGAAAATTCAGCCCTCAAGCTTGAGCTCTCGTCTCATTTGGAAGAGATGGAAATCAGAACAATTGAAAGGGACTTAAGCATCCAAGCAGCCGAAACAGCTAGCAAACAACACTTAGAGAGCATAAAGAAGGTAGCAAAGCTTGAGGCAGAGTGCCGAAGACTCAATGCCATAGGTTGTAAATTAAACTTAACTAATGACCATAAATCCCCACCTGCCTCGATTTATGTTGAATCCCTTACTGATAGTCAATCAGACATCGGAGAACAGCTTAATGTGCTGGAGATTGATACCCACAAAATGAGTAGCATGGAGGCAAACAAAGGAGAACCTAGCTGTTCTGACTCATGGGCGTCAGCGTTAATTAATGAGCTTGATCAATTCAAAAATGAAAAGGTCATCAACAGAATTCTCCCCTCCTCTTCTATTGAGATTGATCTAATGAATGATTTTCTTGAGATGGAGCGACTTGCTGCATTGCCCGAAACCAAGAGTGAAAATCAATGCCTAGAATCAATGGCAGCTGCCGAACGATCAAATGATGGTGATAGCTTGTTGAGGGCTGAGCTTGAAGCCATAATTCATCGAATGGCGGAACTTGAAGAGAAGTTGGAAAAGATGGAAGTTGAGAAGGCTGAACTAGAAACTGCTCTTGCCAAAAGTCAGGAACGTCTTGAAGCATCAGAACTACAGTTGAGGGACTCGGGAATAAAATTGGAGGAGTTGCAAAGAAAGCTCTGCATGTCAAATGAAGCAAAGCAACATCTTGAGTCTCAACTCAGTAGCATGGAAACAGATGCAGAGACAATGGCCGCAAAGATTGACTCATTAGAAGTAGAAATTGAAAAGGAGAGGACCTTGTCAGAGCAGGTTTCTCTTAACGCAAATGAATCAAAGCAAATTCTTGAGTCTCAACTCATTAGGCTGGAAGCAGAGACTCGGACGATGTCTGCAAAGATTGATTCATTAGAAACAGAAGTTGAAAAGGAAAGGGCATTGTCATCACAAATTTCAGTCAAGTGTAAAGAATTGGAAGAAGAGCTGTCAAGAAAGCAGCAGGAAGCTGAGCAACAGCACATCGCAATCTCAAACGTTGAATTGAAGATAAAACAGGTAACTCTTGAGTCATCATGCGTTTGCACTATCTTAATTCATTTATGGAGAGTTTTAGAATTATGGTATATTCCGTCTGCAGGAGGATTTGGCCGTAGCTGCTGGAAAACTTGCTGAGTGTCAAAAAACAATAGCATCTTTAGGGCAGCAACTGAAATCTCTTGCAACACTCGAAGACTTCTTAATCGACACCACAAGCCTACCAGAGTTCTCTAGAGTAGAATCATTGGTTCCTAAAGCTGATGGGGAACCTTGGAAATTACATTCTAATGAAACATATTCACCTAAAAGAGATCCAGAGTCTCCAACAGTTAGTGCTGACTTTTATGGTGCTTTGGTAAATAAGGATGGAAACACACCACCATCTTCATCCTCATCTTCATCAATTCTGTCATCAAATCAAGTCAGCTCAGAGAAGAACCGAAATGGGTTTGCAAAATTTTTCACTCGGAGTAAGAACGGGATACAACTAGAAATTTAAGAGATGTAGATTAGCTGTAAAACAAAGAAATTGTTTGTCATTTGAAAGACGGTGATTAGGTGCTGTGGAATCACAACCACTAATTAGTTTACTATTAGGTTGTCCCATTATACATGAATGGTTGTCTGGACTCCAGATACAAAGGTTTGAAACTGAAGTTTACACTTCAAGTGCTTGGGGTTATGCTTTATTTATCTTTATATGAAAAGAAAACTGTAGCATGTTTTCCTGCTACATGACATTTGCATTTCCAGTTTCCTGTTAGATTTTGATCAGTTTAGGTCTGAAAGAATCAAAAAAGCCTATAGGAATAGGGAGAAACAGTGATTTCTGCAAGTTATTTAGTTGTGGTTGATCATTTAATCCATTTTAACTAACGAGGTGCGAGATCAAATTCTTAGTCAAGCAAAAAAGAAGTCAACATTGTTGGTTTTGCTGCAATGTTGCTTACAAAGGCTTGTAAATGAAGTAGCTTTCTAACCTGGAGGTTGCAGATAATTTGATATGGATTCTAAATTCTTGAAGGAGTATGTAATTTTCTATGGTCATTGTTGTTGGAATATGTAATCAAAGATCCCTCAAAAACAATAAATAATTGAAGATTACATGTTTCTTATATGTTTCGTATTAATTCAAGTATAAAAAGTAGTACTTGTAAATAGTTGTGACCTGAATTTAAGTTGAAATATTTATTTAATATGATCATATTCAATTTTTTAATTTTTTTTATATATTTAAAAGTTTACATGTATCTTCGTATTTTAATATGTATTTTATATAAAATTAAAATAAATATTTTTTAAAAATAAAAAAATCTGAAAATTAAATAAATTTGTTTTCTTTTTTTAATCTTTGTATTCTAATATGTGTTTGATATAAAATTAAATTAAATATTTTGAAAAAATTAAAAAAATTGAAAAATTAAAAAAATATATATTCTTTTTGTAAATTTTATATTCTAATATGTGTTTGATATAAAATTGAAATGAATATTTTTAAAAAATGAAAAAAATTTTAAAAAAATAATAATCTACTCCTTTGTTCCTTTGATTTGATACACCCTTTACCATTTCTAGGTGACATCGGATGAAGCAGTTGACGGAATGGCGGAATTACCTAGGAAACGAAATAAACCGAGAAGGATACGAAGGAAAGAAAAAGGATTTGGGGTGAGAGAGGCTCGAACTCTCGACCTCAGGATCACTCAGAAGCTATGAGACCTACGCGCTAGCCAGCTGCGCCACCACCCCGCATGCCTGGTTAGTTTAAAATTACAGAAGATAATCGTCCAGAAAACCCATAGTTTTCGCCAGTTTGAAAGTAATGAAATGGTGCCTAAAGTTTGTATTTACTATTTAACATTCGATTTTGTAAGTTAACTTTGTATTTATTTGGAGATGATATAATCAACTTAAATTATGAAAAAGTAATGAAATAACCATGTGTTTGTTTTAAAAGGAAATGATATCCACTTTGACATACAGTAAAGAGTGAAAACCTTTCGCTTTACAAACCTTTTAATTATTAATGTTCAAAGAGAAATAACTTGTTTGGAACTAAGCTAAGCCTATTAATTAGAACCATATAATTTTTGTAGTTCCAAAAAGCAAAACAACATAGAATACTAGGCCTAAATTCTACCTTGATTTGGAAGTGAAGCCAAGTCATTGTTTTCCCCTCTTCTTCAGCTGTCAGTGAAGTTTGGTTTATTTATATTATGAACATCATGTCCTGTCCAGTATTGGGCCTAAATTATATGCGTAAATATACAAGATATTATGTTTATTCCACAGTTTATGTCAACGAATTTCCCATGATTATCACTTATATAATCCATAAACAAATGCATAATTAAATATTCTATAAGATGATTCGATGAAAAACCAGTTTTGATTTACTAGTCAAAAACAAAATCATAAATTAAAAACTGTCTATTTGCTATGGCACTAAAATTTTTAAAAAGCTATAAAGAACTTGAGTATTGTATCTACTAAAAAGAGAAACTCTTTTTTTCCCTTTTATCTTAATGGGATAATATATTTCAAATCATTTTTTTCTCCTCTGAATGAACCTTTCATTCATGTTTTAACCTTTCTATGGATTTTGCTTTTTCTGGTGGCAGCTATTGAATAATTTCATAACTTCCCCAAGAGAAGTTAAATGATGGAATGGTTTGCCCCTTTACTGGCACTGTTTCCAACATTTTTCACTCGTATATAACGGCTAGGATATTTTTATAATCTGTTTCAATAGACTAATATCTCTTCTCTCCTTAAAGTTTATACAAGAATATAGGCAATGCAACTAGCGAATCTCGAAGTTGAAATTAATTATGCAGCACCGTAGATTTATTTACCCATATTTCCAAGTTTCTGTTAATGCAACAAATTTTTATAATCATAATTGTATTTACCGTACAAAACACAATTGACTGACCATTAAATACATCAAAATATAACATTAAAATGATCTTTTTTTTAATCACTCAATCTAATTCAATTATTTTCTAAATATATCTCATTAAATCAAATCATTTATAATTTTTAGTAATATTTTAAGGTAATTAACATTGAATTGAAACTTTGAATGTCTCTTCAAATCACTATAATTTCTTTTTTTTAAAAAAAAAATCGTAAGGCCATTCCATCATAACGGTATAATTTCTTTTTGAAAAGTATTACTTTTGGAAAATTCAAAGTGACAATAAATCACTACATCTTGGAAACTATTTGGAAATGGCGTCCATAATGGCCAAGGCCATTCCATCATAACTTCCCAAAATTAAGATATAAGATTATTCAATAACTGCCAAAAGGCAATTCAATAATAATAATAATAAATTATCCCAAGGAAGTTAAAACATGAAGGAAAAGGTTGAATATATATTTATTCATTCGGTCAAGATAAAAAAAAAGTTTTTCTTTACTCTAAAGTCAATGCAATTCTTTAGGAATTTAATGTTGTGATAAATTGGCAATTTTTAAATTGTGACTTGTCTTCAACAAGTGAATCAAAGCTTGTTTTGTATTGAACAATTGTTTAAGTTATTTAATTATGCACTTATTTATAAATTATATACAAGATAATCTTTAATGGTATCAAAGCTCTATGTTTTGATTTCTAGTTTATTTGATTAAAGAAACGACTTAAAACTGTTGAAATAGATTTTTCTAGTAAAACACTTTAAATCCACCTGAATTGCCTGGATTCGATGGATTACTATGCAAACGAGTATAAAACCATGAAACATTCATGGTATAATAATTTTGAATCTATTGGGTCTAGTTATAGAAATTATGTTTTTTTTTTTTTTTTCTAAAGAAAGATAAATCTCTGCTAAATGTAAGGAAAGCATAGAAAATAAAAATGCAAGTAAAAATCACAAGTAATCTAAATATTTAATTTTTATCCACAATCTTTCAATGTATATTTATCATTCATAATTTTTACTAATATTTTTATATTCATCCATAACTTATATGATTGACTTTTAAAAATTAGATTTTCTATCCATAATCTTTAAACAATGTCATCATTTATCCCTTTTTAATCAAAAGTTAAAAAAAAATAATAACAGAAAATATTTATGTAACCATATGGCTTGATGCACACGACATAATTCATATATCAATTTTTATAGGCTTTATCTGTATCAATTAATTTTTTATATTTTTTGAAAATATTATGCAGTATGCATGTACTTTATATTTAAAACACTTTTGCTAAAATAAAACTTATTTCTTGGCTTCATCTGTATCAATTATTTTTTTATATTTTTGAAAAAAATTATGCAGCATGCATGTACTTTATATTTAAAACACTTTTGCTAAAATAAAACTTATTTCTTCAAAATTTAATTGAGACTTAACTATCAATTTTTTTAAAGTCACTATTTGCAATCTATTTCTTCAAATTATTAAAAAAAATCACATTTGTTTTATTTTACTCCAAATCTTTTTATTTTTTTACATAAAGATAAATTTTCTTCCAAAATATGCTCTTGTATGAAGTATATACTCCATAAAAATTATTTTTGATCTTTTAAAAAATTTTATTTTTTTTAAAATATATGACTTAATGTCTTTAAAATTAGTTTTTTGAATTCAATTTTTTTGACTTTTTCAAATTATTAATATCATTTTTTCACATAAAAGTAATTTTATGCAAACATATTTTTCAACACAAAAAATTATATATATTTACTAACCTTTTATGGACCTTAACACGAGTACATCTTATCACGTGATGATTAATGCTTATGTAAATATTTTCATAGCTTTTTAATTTTAACTGATAGATAGATGAATGAGAAAATTTTTTGAAAGGTCATGCATATTGGTACATTAAACTTTTAAAAGTTATAGATTGAATTGAAACACTAATCAAAAGTCGAATATGATAAGTGTAACTCTTAAAGATAATGGATGAAAATAAAATATTAATAAATGTCGTAAATAGTCAATGAAACTTGTAAATTTTATCATAACAATGAAAGCATCAATATATAGGCGAACACAGTTCTAATATATATATATATATATATAGGAAAATGAGCTGTGACCTTGGGCAAATAGAAAAGCTACCAAACAAAAAGCAAATATAAACATCTAATATAGTTAAAAGTAGTATACATTCCACTGTAGCAAGGCACTGTGATGTAGGAGCATCAATTAGGGTGCTAAGAGCTAAAGCCCAATATGAAGCATATAAAGCTGAGCATGTTTTAGCTTTAAAAGCCTAATAGACCATAATATGAAGATCCAAATTAGTGCAAAAATTGAAAACATTTTTGCATTGCAAGAATAAAAGAAGATCATAAGTCAAATCACACTGTAGATGTGCCTTGCCCAATGCCTGACACATGGCGCTCTTTTTTTTTTTGGGAGAAAGAAAAAAGGAAAAAGGGGAAAGGAAAAAAAGAGAAAAAGAGAGAGGAAAAGGAAAAAGGAAGAAAGGAAAGGAAACAAAAGATAAAAGAGAGAGAGAAAAAAAAGGAAAAAAAGGATGAAAATGGAAAAAATAGAAAATTTTATGTATTTATATTCATGATATTTTCTCTGAGTTCAAAGTATTTAGTATTCTTTTTTTTTGTTGAAATTATTATAAAACTATATTGCTTTTCACACATTAATAATTATTTTTATATAGATTTTAATACATTTGTCCATTATCGTCATGTTTATATTATTTTTTTCATGTCATGTCGAGGTTTTAATTATGTTCTCATGTTGTTTTTGTATCGTATTTCAATTCATTTTATACTTTGTATAATTTGTCGTATTCGATTTTAATTTTAAAATCATTTACCTAAAAAATTTAAATATAAAAAATTATTCAAATAATTTGTTATAATGCTTCAATTTAGATAGAAAATATTTTATTAATTAATTTTTATTTTTTATTAAATGATGTATTTCAAGTGGTTGGTCAGGTAGTTGACTTGCAAGATGATTAAAATCCATATCCGACTACCTAGGAAAAAGTTAAATAATTGTTTTTACTTTAATTTTAAATGATGTATTTAAAGGGATTCGTTTGCACATTCACTCAAGTTTGATTTAGATCCATGCTTGATTCTTTTGGATTTTTTTCTTAATTTTAAATGATATATATAAAGGAGTTGGCCCATTGTTATAATGTGCCAAATGCAAAATTGACCATTAGACACAATTGAAGAATAGCAGCTAGTCTTTTTTATGGTTTGATTAGGTCACTTATATGAATCTATTCATCTTAAAGTGACCTTAAACTTGACTAAGATACCCTAAAAGGAATAGGCTCTAATTAACTGAGAGTTAATTTACGAGGAAGGATCGACACCCTTGTAACATTTTGTATCAAAGATAATACTTGGCCAATCTTGTAATAACTAACTAGGTCCTAACTTAAAAGATCATTATTTCCATAGGTTTTATCCTAAAACAAGTTTTGATTATCAAATTACTCACCTAAACCTTTTCTCGATCTAATAAAGCTTAAATGAGCATTTTCACCTACAAATTTCTTAGAGGTCTACTCGTCCATAAACCCACAAGAATTCCATTATTGAAGAAAATATTGAATTGTATAATTTCCTTTTATACATTAAATTTTTAGGCAATCACTCTAAGTAGTGTTCTTTTTTTTGTTTAAAAAAAAGCAACCTTCAATATCAAATTTTATTTTTAAACCTTCCATCAATCTGGCAAAGTATAAAAATAAATTCTCACTTAAAAATTTCTTAAAGGTATACTTGATTGTAGCCCTCCAAAAATTTCATCATCGAAATAATTAATAAATTTTTATCTAATTTATTATAAAGTGAAATATAACCAATTAAAGTTGTTTTAACATGATAAACATAATGAAAATTTAAGATTAAATAAATTACCAAAAACAATTAATAAAATAATTAGACAAAAATTTATGCTAAAAGATGAAATAAAAATTAATAAATAGTCTAAAAAAATAGATTCCTTTTATAAAAAAAACCAATAAATGACAGAAAAAAGAAAAAGGAAATAAATGAAAAAAAAGGACCTAAGTGATCGGCTCATGTCCATGCATGGACTTTTCGCAACCTAGGTCCTTTAATTTAAAAGCAGAATTGATTTATTTTTTCATATGAAACTTAGTTTTCTATAAAAAAAAAAAAAAAGTCTTTGAATTCTCTAAACCATTTTCTTCAAGCCAAAACTCTCACAACTGGGAAATTGAATTAGTCTTCAAAAAATTCAAGATTTTTTAGATTTCGGTCGCCAGAATCTGTAATTTTCTTTCTTTTTTAAATACAGGCTTTTGAAAATAAAAAAATTTTAAATGGTCACTCAAAGCTTCATGATTTCCAATTTTTGGTGATGGACTAGAAATTGGAAATTTTAAATTAAAAAAATAAATTTCAAAATTTCAAAACTAAATCCAAAATTTCCTAAGAGATTTTGAGAAAAATTAAAAAGAGAGAAAAATAATTTTCTTTTTTATTATTATTTAAAAACAAAAGAATAAAAAATTTTCAATACATCAATGAGAAGAAAAAATTGCAAGAAAGAAAAAACCTCGAAAATATGAACCTGCCTTTTTTTCTTTTTTTCTAATAACTCTATAAAATAGATTTATTTACTAACATTATATGCATTAAAATTAGCTAAGTCTTATAGGTTTTTATTTTGATTCGATTAATTTTAGATGTTTTTAAATTTGTTTTATTTATTTTCTTTATGATTAAAATATATAAAAAATAATCCAAAGTTTAAAGGAGCTTTCGAAGTGTAACAACACAATGAAAAATTAAAGTTGACCTAACTCTACAATTTTCCAAACTAAACTGCTTATGTTACTTGCACATAAGTTTCTTTTTCAAGAGTTTAACAATTTATAAATAAAATCTTTTAGGACTTAAATTGCATTGGAGACTTTGAATTGAGAGGAATGTAAGGAAAGTAAAAAAAAAGTAATAGAAACATACAAACGTTTCACTTGTTTGCATAAACTTTTAAATATAATAAAGAAAAAAGAGGGGGTTAAAGCACCTCCACTTTCTCTCAAATGCTTCATTTTTCAATTATGCCAAATTTAAAGAAATGCTAGGGAAGGGAAATGATTGAAATTTTTTCATTATAAAATAACTTTTATACTCTTAGTATTTTTTTCAATTTTGAAATATCATTATAATCCATTGTTCATTAAGTCATTTGACAACTTTTTTTTTTTGTTTTTCTTTATTTAGTTATTGGGTTTTAATTTTTTTATCATTTTATTATTAGTTCATAATTTTTTTATTTAAAATAAGATTAAGAAAAAGATAAAAAAACTTGTAGAAATAAAGAAATAATACCTGTAATAATGAAGCTTTTTAAACCAATGATAAAATGCTAATAATACTTTTAAAAATTTATAATAAATTTTGTCTTAACAAGAAATATTTAAGTTTTTGAATTTTTTTATTAGAATTGAGTTTCGTAGAATTAAATTTCAAAAAAAATTATATTGTTACCTAACAATAATTCCAATATTTTTTACACATATGCTCGAGAAATTACCAAATTCCATGGATTTCCTTGCACTATTTTTAGTGATAGAGATCCTTTATTCATTAGCAACTTTTGGAAAAAAGCTCTTTACATTGCAAAAGACTAAGTTGAAATTTAGCAATGCTTACAATCTGCAAATTGATGGGCAATTTAAGGTACTTGGACATTGCTTAGAAACTTATCTTTGTTGTTTCATTAGTGAGTAGCCTCGTGTAGATACATAATTTTATCTAGGCCCTTTCTCCTCCAATCTATAAATATTCGAGACCAAAAATTAGATAATCGTCCCATTGGGAATTAGCCTCCTGCATGAGGATTAAGCATTTTCAAGACCTATTTGACCATATCTAAGTGATTGCTCTTGCACATAATAGAAAAATCACCATTTTGAGAGTCATAAAGAACAAATCTTAGATAAAAAGACAAGTACTATGGTAAAAATTCTATATTAGCATTTTATACCATGAAGTGTTAAGTTATCAAATTAATTCATTAATTTTGAATTTTTCATAATACCACAAGTGTCAGGCTCATGAAACTTTTTCCTATAAAATTTGTTCTAGATTTCAAGACTTCATCTTTATTATTTTTATAGATTAATATTTTGAATAATGTATTAAATTCAATTCATTTTTATAAAATTGAATGTATTTTTAGAATTTTCTCATTCTTAAAATACAAACTTTTTCTTATTTGTAAAATTTCTTTTTAAAATTTTTCAAAGTTTAAAATTTTAAATATTTTTACATATTTTAGTAAAATGGTTTGGATATAGCTTTTTGAAATTATGATTCATTTTTATTAAATATTAATTTTTTCTGTAAGGATTTTTCTTGTAAATTTTTACGAGTTTAAAATTTTTAATTAAGATTTTTATTAAAATATGATTTTATTTATTTGTTTAGTTTCAAAATTTTGATTATATTTATTTTAATTTTGGAATTGGATGAGAATTAATTTAGCTGGGATTGAATTTTTCCTAACTAATTTAGTTTAATTTTAATTATGCCATTAAGATAAACTTTATCATAGTGACTCACCATGGTGAGTCATGAAGGCTATGCATAGCCATATGACCCTTCTATGATGAATACTACAAAATGATGAAAAGAATTTAATGGATTCTCATCTAATAAAAAATGTAAAGCATAAAGCGATAAAATTTAAAATTAATGAAATAATGAAAAATGATGATGAAATTTAGCCATAGTGAGTCACCATATAAATAAGGGAGTTTTTACCTCTCTTGGCCGAATCCTCCCCCTATAAATAAGGGGTAAGATAGTTCAAAAAGGCCTAATGGCTTTTGATACAAAATTGGCTATATTCTTAACCAACTTCAAGCTTCCCCCCTCCAAATTTCTACTATTTAAAGGTAGATTTACTTACAAAAATTTTGATTTTTGTTCATCTCATTCATATTTCTTTCTTTTAGTGAGGGTAGTGATTACTTCTGCTCATGGATTTTGATCCATGTTTGAAAGGCCAAGTACGAAGGTCATGATCAATTTTCTTGATTTAGTTATTAAAATGATTTTTCTTGACAATAATTTGATTTTCATCAAGAAAATATATTTTGTTATGAAATTGACGTTACCATTATATGTACATAATTTCATGCTATTTTTCTTGGTATTTTCATGATTAATTATTGATAAATTATTTTTATATGTTCATTATTTCTCATGATTTTATGCTTATTTAAGCTTGGTAAATACTAGGACATATATTTATGTTGATATTCAGGAAATTATGTGTAAAAAATATTGTATTTGGTGTTATGGGAGTTAGCCTAATATGATGGTGGCCTTTGAGTAAATTTTCATGCTTGTTTTAATGGCATTTTGGACTATTTTTATGATGTTTGAAAATTGAAGGGTCTAAAAATAAATTTCTCAAAATTTTTTAAAGCTTTGGATAGGTGTTTCCAAGTTGGCCAAATCTTATATGGGTGATTTGATGATTTTTTTTTGACTTTTTGGTGCTATTTTACAATTTTAGGAAATAAAGAAGCCAATTGAAAAAGTTGTAAAAATGAAAAAATTTTATTACAAGGCCATATAAGTTTGGATGAATACTCCATGGACCTTTAGAGGTGTTCTTTTTATGCATTTTTAACATGATTAATTGCATATCATGCATTTTTTAACCTTTTAGACGTTATTTTATAATTTTAAAAAATTAAAAGAAATTGTTCCAAGGCCAAAATTACTTGGCCGAATGCTTTGTGTGATTTTTGGTATGTTTTTCATGATTGATATGGATGTGTTTGATTGTTTACTTGTGATTTTAAATCATGTAGGGACTAAATTGAAAAGTTAAAAAAGTTTGGAGTTCATTAGGCAAAGCCTGCATTTAAGGTTGAAAAGGTGATTTCTCACATAAAATTATCCATTTAGGATATTTTGGTCATTTTAGAAACAAGTTTAGCATTTTTATCCATTTTGAGGTTAAAATGTAATTTTAAGAAATTTGGAGGCCTCTTAGTAAGTTTTGTATTTTAGGTCATATTCCCATCTAAGCTACTCATTTAGGGTAAAATTGTCATCTGCTATCTTATTGGAGTCCTTTAGGGTTACTGAAATACTTTCACGTCCAAGGTATACCTTAGCGGCATTTTAGTAATTTATCTTAGAACTAAGTTTTATGTGATTAACAGGATACTTTCCTGTTGAAGATACACATTAGGGATAGGTTCCTCTTTTATAATGATATCTAGTTTTTTAGGGTTATTGGGAAGTTTCACGTTAAAGGTATACCTTAAGGACATTTTAGTGATTTACTTTAGGATCGAGTCTTTTAGAGTTATTGAGATATTTTTATATCGAAGGTGCACTTTAGGAGACATTTTGGTCTCTTCGACCAAGTCGAGGTCTTAGGATAAATTTTTATTATTTTCAATGAAACCAAAAGGTTTTAAAATTAAGGCAATGTCTCCAAGTTAAAGTTGTAGAAAAACGGATCATTATGTGCGGTAAAATTTTAAAATTTTTAATCTGGTCATACTAAATCGTGTTGTTATATACAATAAAATCATCTTAATCAATTGCTTGAGTTATAGATCTGAAGATGCTATCGAAGAATTTCTAAGTTCATATGAAAGCTTCAACCAACTAGCCTTCTCTACTATTCACTAATTCCCAGATAGTAGACTGTGTGGCAACTTTTTGCCTCGATCAACTCTGGATTCGTACACCTTGATCTTCCATGATGACCATTTTGTGCCACCAGGTTTACAATAATGAGATGTTGTGATTAGAAACCTCTAGGTGTGACACCAAAGTCTAAAGAAAAACCTAAGCATGAGCTTCTTATTTATATCAGGTCATAAGATAGCCCTAATTTTAATTTTTTAACTAAAATAATTATGTTATTAATCTCATAAAACACATATGTGGTGCTAACCCTAGTATAGGTGCCCATTATAATTCAGTCAAGCCTTTGTGTCCATTGACAATATTTTGGCTTGAATTTATTTTATGGAATTTAGCTCATTTAATTTGAATGCTAATTAATTTTGATTAAACTATTGAATTTATTTAGCCTCATAATTTTTCATAGCTCTAATTCTAATTTGAAATAAAATCATGATAATTTTATTCTAACAGAATAATTATATACTAATTATCAAAATAAAATGAACTACAATAAATAATTAATTTAATTTCAAATTAAAATAAGTAAATAAACAAAATTATTCATATTTAATTTATAAATAAATATTTAAAAAAGACTTAATAGATATTAAATTAATTATATAAATAATTAATTTCTAATATCTATTTAATTTAAATTAATTCATATATTTATCAAAAGATAAATATAATTAATTTAAATTATAAGTTCTCATCTAAATAATTATTTAATTCAAATTAAATATATATTCTAAATAAATTACACTAAAAAATCACTTTCATTTATTTACTGAAGAAAAGCACACTCTTGAAGTGAATGAATTCAGTTTACCACTTCACCATATTAAGAATTCTTCCGTCTCTGGATATTTCAATCACCAATTGTTAAAAAATTATATTGAACTAGTGGATGGACCAATTGGACATATATAATTAGGCTCCAATAATATATATATTAATTAATCTACATCGAATAACTGATCAAATAATTATTAATCTCAGAGTCATACCTTAAAAACCTAAGATTGCACTCTTAGTTATATACTTTATTACGTAAGCTTTATAAATAGCCTTTAGTCCAATGACTTTGTCATTTGTGTAATACCCTCATATGATATTCGTGATCAACTTAAGGTTAAAATGTTTGTTTTACCTACTTGATCCCTTTATCTTAAAGTTCCATTATATTCTCCATGTGGAAATGATTGTTACCACATGTGAACAATTTATCATTTGACATACAAATGATCGAGGCCTCTTCCATTCACTATACCGTATAATGTTTTTCAAGAGGATAATCTTAACTTTTTATAGAAGCTATGATTCCATATCTATAAGCAAAACTTCATCGAGTACAATCTACACACCTAACAAACTTGCCTAGTAGCTTACTATTTTGATATACTTTAGCCTTTGGAACGTCAAAGCATACAACTTATACATATAGAGTCAATTACTTACTCAGGATTAAGGCACTAATACAATGAATGTCAGACGTGAATTAATCCGTGTAAACAGACTTATTAATGGATTAATTGCACTTTGGTCCAATCCAATATCGCCATGTTTAGGTAATATATCTATGTCTTTACTTAGGAGTCAAATTGCTCCAGATCACCAAGACAAGTTATCTCCTTAATTGGATTTAGATAACATAATAGTTTTAACATGAGTTAATTGCTCACATTAATCTTATAGACTATGGACCATCAATTTAGACTACTTACTTTAGAATGTTATCTTCTTGCATATAAAGTCCATTATATATAACAATCTAATGATAAAACACAAGTAGTCAGTAAGCCATATTTGCTTACATTTACTTTAATATGTAAATCTAAATAAGGACAGAATAGCAATGATGTAATGAAACCTTGAATATATATATATATATATATATATAAATAATCAGTTCAAAATGATGAAATACATTAAAATGTTTTTCAACCTTAGGGCATTCCTAACGAAAGTAGTACATGGAATTTCTTCCAGCATATGGAAGGGTTGTACGGATTATTTTAATAACAAAGTATCCTTTTTTAATGAATAAAATTAGGATTTTTTAAATTCCATAAAAATAAAATCTTTTGTATTCCTTTGGTCACTCGGTAGGGTGGGAAAGATATTTTAATTTTTGAAAACCTTTCGTATTCCTTTAGTCCTCTGATAAGGTGTGAAAGATATTTTAATTCTTGAAAACCCTTCATATTCCTCTAGTCCTCTGATGGGGTGCGAAAGATATTTTAATTTTTGAAAATCCTTCATATTCCTCTGATTTTTCAGTGGGTTGCGAAAAATATCTTCTTTTTTGAAAATCGTGTGTATTCTTTCGATCCTCTGCTGGTGTGCAAAAGATATTTTGATTGTTAAAAATATTAAAAAAATCAATTTTATCATACAAAATAATAAATTTGGGATTTGAAAAATTTTGAAATATGAGAATTATTGTTAAATACCATATAGTAAAACCAAATAAAAATCAAATTTTAAGTTAGCGTGTAATTAATAAGGTTCCTATTATTGGGCGTCATGAGAGGGATTGATCGTTACTTGTTATTGTAACTAACTTTGAGGCCCTTTCACGCAACCTCAAAGTTTATTTTTAATGGTTTATAACCCTCAATATACAAACTCTGGTATATGACCAATTTCACCTAACCAAAACAGATTGGTGATGACTCCAAGATAAATGATCGTTCCATTAGGACTATTTAGTGTTAAGTTGATTTAGCGATTCATCTCGATGACCTAGTCCTCACAAAGTAGAAAAGATAATAATGATATGACCCTTAAAAATAAAATATATTGATACATATAAGAATAAGGGATAACCCACTATTTTATGTCCAGTTGGTCTAAATTCACTTCTTGGCCACATTGCGACATCTTACACTTGGACTTGTATCATTCATTAGAGGCAATGATGGTATAACTCCTTACACCATTCTTCCATTGCTATGACTTTCTTTGAAACTGTGTATGGCATTTTTCCATATGCTATTACTTCCTACCCTCAAGGAAACACCAAGAGAGCTTAGTTCGATGCTAGTTTAACCAGTGCCCATTCGATTGAAAGCTAATCTTGCGAGTGCCCAAAATCAAGTGAAGATGCAAGTTGATCATCACTATGTTAAGTGAATTTTCAAAGAAAGGGATTGAGAATTTGTGAACCTTAAACCTTATCACCAATGATCTATTGTCCACAGAGCAAGCAAAAAGCTTGCTAAAAAAATATTTTGGCCCTTTACACATCATTCATCGCATAAGACCTGTGGCGTATGAGCTTTATTTACTTGTTGTTGCCAAAATTCACCTTGTTTTCCATGTTTCCTTTTGCAAGATTTGTCAAGGACAACCCATAAGTTTTTCTTTTCCATTATCTAATCTTGTTGTTAATGATCAAATTGTTCTAGAACTTGGGAAACTTTTGGAAACAAGAAAGGTTCAGCATAATGAGGCTTCCTTTACTCAAATTCTTATTAAACGCTAAAACTTACCATTTAGGAATGAGAACAAGACTTATTAGTTAACTGCCCACATTTTAACTTTAAGAATAAGGTTATTATTGAAGGAGGGAGAAGTCATTTGAAATAGTGTCAAGATGTTCTAGGTCTTAAAAGTTAAAAAAAAAAAAAAAAAACTCCAGGTTGGACTAAAGACTTTAAAATGAGTTGAGACTCCTAGCAAAATATTCTTACTTTGTACGAATGGCAACCTTATCAAGGAATTATTACAAAAAATTCTTGACTTTGTAAAAATGGCAACACTATCAGAGAATTATTGTTTTCTTGTAATTTTAGTTAAATTATGTGCTATTTAAGAGTGCTAAAAGAATAAAAAAAAGGATAAAAAACAATTTTGCCAATTTGGTACTTGATTTCTTCTTTTTCTTTAATTTTTTTACTTTTTATTTCTCCTTATCTATCACTTCAACTCCTTAAAGACCAAAACATAGAATATGCATCTATCCTTTGCCCCATAACCAAGCCCTCAAATTGAGGCCTCATCGTTTTGCCCCATAACTTAGCTTTCCAACTCTAACCCTAACCTATACCTCCTAACCAAATCCTTAATGAAACCAACCCACCAAGGATTTAAATAACGACTATAATGCGATGCTACATCTGCTATTTAGCGATTTTGGACACTTTTTGTTATCGATATTCATAGTCAATATTTACCATGATACATAAAAATAATATTAATTATATCCATAATTGTAATAAATGCATGCAACCAAAAACATATTTGTAGCTGCAATTTAAATCCTAACCACCCATCTTTCACCTTCTATAAGAAAAAAGGATGATTTAGTCCTAAAAAGGACGTTAATTAGTTTATCAATTTATTAACTATATGCTTATTCAAATATTGTAGTAGAAAATTCCCATAACAAAAAAATATAGTTTCTCTTCACATTATGTTACATCTCTTTCTCTAATTTTATCTTTTTATTTTCTTTCTTCTTCTTCCCTTTATTTTCTTTCTCCTTCATATTCTTTTCAATATCTTTTAGGTTACTAGTTGATATCAATTGGCCTGATGGTGTGATGATGTTGTTGAAAGATGAAATAGCTCAATTGTGAAAAGGATTGATGCACGTGAAATTTAAACTTGAGAGCTTAATGGAGTAGCTGCGTATAAATTTACAAATTAAGCTAGAGTGCTTTTGTACGTATATTAAATATGTTCAACGAAATGCTTGTAAGAATGGATGATATATTTGCTAGTAAAATGACTAGTGACAACGTTGAGAACATGGATGCTAAACCTCCATCTCGAATTGGAAAAGTTCCAGAAGATGATTTTTTGACTTCCTTAAGTGATGATAACGAGAAACCTTAAAAAAAGTATGGGGTTATTAGTATCCATGGTGACCTTAAAGCTTCGCATCTTGGCTATTTGACAATCTAAGTGTTTTGGCACCATGGACAAGGAGGTACATGTATGGTAACAATACATAATAATAATGTTTTTCAATCAATTATTGGACCTTTTGTTGTTGGATTCAAGTTTGGGAACTTGGAGATTGCATACAGAAGAAACCTTCTGAGGCATTTTTGTTGATGGTTATTAATATTGGTGAGAAACTTGAAGGAGCTTAATAAATGGTGTTTATGT
The DNA here is from genome assembly GCA_038381775.1 of Adansonia rubrostipa. NCBI lineage: Eukaryota > Viridiplantae > Streptophyta > Magnoliopsida > Malvales > Malvaceae > Adansonia > Adansonia rubrostipa. The sequence goes on along the minus strand of JBBYHM010000001.1, from coordinate 3,145,795 downwards.
ATGTGAATGAGCTTTTCAAGGTCCATGACCTTTATGGTTTAGGCTTTTGGAAATGGGAAGGGGTGATGGTGTTGTTGTGGTTGTTTCAACTAAGACTGGACATTTAGATGGATGGCACATTTGATCAAAAAGCAAACATAATTGGTTCTGATATTGTGCCATGGGAATTACTGACCACCAAAGTTCTATACAATACCTTGACTTCAATGCAAGCTGCCTTAAAAGTGAGACAAAGCTTGCGTTCAAATCTTCATGTAGTTGCAGAAGTCTTTGATTATGCATTAGCAAAGAAAGCTATGGTTTAACACACATTTGGTCAGTAATCCACCCTTGGTCTCAAAAATGAAGGTTTTTTGCCAATGCTTTGATCATAACCACTTGGTATTGGAGTTGGGAACTGTGAAGCACATACATGGCAAAGGCTCTCGTACTGGTTTCATACGAATGTTTAACACGACATGCCACTGACACGACAAGATACATATGGGACATATCAGGACACACCAAAAATAAAAAATTCAAACAAGACATGGCCCCGATACGCTCAAGACACAGGTATTGTGAAAAAGCGACATCGTTGGACAAGGGAATGTAGAAAAAATTTTTCCTTTAAATTATTTTTCAACAACAAAAATAGCATAGAAAAAAAAATACTCATAGATGCACACTTGAATCATAAAATCATAGAAAAATTAGTAAAAAAAAAAACTTACAAATCAATAGTCACTTACAAAAAACATAGCCGATATTTGGATCTCTGTTTCTTTCAAAGAAAACTCCATTGTTTGAGCCATTCTAAAAACAGAGAAGTAGAGCAAAGAAATGATGGATGTGAAGAAATGAAAATGAGCAGTTGCTTTTTGAAAATAAATAAGAGATCCAAAAAAATAAAAAATAAAAGAATGATTGCTTTAAAATAAAACAGGATGAAGAAGATAAAAAGTTACTATTCATGGAAAACAGATAAGGAAGAAAACAACAAGTCAGGGAAGGGTGGACTTCTAGGGTAAGTTCCTTACTATAAGGCTATGGTAAGGTTTAACTTACAATCGGTAATAATCAGTTGTAATTTTTTTACATAGATTATTAATATAACATAAAATTATTATGATTACATAAATACATTACATGTTACGTAAATTTTTATAATTAAAAAAAGATAAAATTATGAATAAATATTACAGTTACATAAATTATATTATAGATTACAAATTATTATAATTGGTAATATAAATTTGTATTATACATTTTCATTACAATTATACATATAAATTATTTATTTACATAAATTATGATAATATATAATAAAAGCTATAATACATAAATTTTTTATATTTACATAAAACTTTTATGTATTATCTAAGTTTATCATCATAGGTAATATAAATAAATATTACATATTTTTCTTACAATTGCACATATATATTATAAAATACATAAATTATGATAAAAGATATTAAAAATTGTAAAACATAAATTTATTATATTTACACAAAAATTTTGTAAGTTACATAAATATATCAGCTAAGGTAATAGAAAATAGTATTACATAAAATATAAAAATTACATAAATTATATTATCTATTACATAAGTTTATTATCATATATGATAAAAATATATATTATGCGTTTTTATTATAATTACATATATACATCGTATATTACATAAATCATTACACAATACACATTTATATAATATATGACATAAACACATTACAATTTTAGCATTGTTTCATGTGAAATTGTAATGTTTGCATGTAATCTTGTAAAAGTTATATGTAATTTATTACATATAAACATTACCTTCAAAGATTCTTTAAAAAAAAATAACTATAACAAATTTTACATACAAACATTATTGATACTTTAATGATTTATGTATATTAAAAATACTTATGTGTTGTTTTTATAATCTTTATTTGTAATTCTTACCAACTAATAAAAATTTAAATTTTATCATAAAATTAATTTTTTATTAGTATAATATAATTATTGCTAACATGAACAAAAATATTATTAAAATAAAAATAAATTTTTTTGCTTCCAAAATTAGTAAAAATATTAATTTCATACATACTAATATATTTAATAAATAACAAAAATAATTTCTAAAAAATTAATACTTTAATTTTTATTTTAAATAAATATATTATAGTTTTGGTAATGTTTTATGTAAATTTATAATGGTTTGTATATAATTTGTACTGTTTATATGTAATAAATTATATACAAATATTACTTTTATAGATTCCTTATAAAAATATATGTGAAAAATTAATTGTTGCGATAATTTTTAAAGTGAGAAAAATTTCAAATTATTTTTGGTTTAACAATTTATTTGGGTATATTACTAACAATTATTATTATATTAAAAGAAAAATTAATTTTATGTGAAATTTATAATTTTTTCTTTGTTGGTAAGATTACAACTAAACATTATAGAAATTACATATATATTGTACAGTTTACATAATGTTAGTATGTAATTTTTTAAATATGTAATGTATATGTGTAAAAAATCTTCAAAGGTAATGTTTGTATATAATTTGTTACATACCAGCTTACCAAATTACAAGTTAAACATTATCAGATTGCATAAATACATTATCATATTTGTAACGTATGTATGTAAAATATTCTTTGACAGAAAATAACTATAATATTCTGAAATATTTTATTTCATATATAAATACATTATATATGTGAAAAATTAATTGTTGAAGTAATTTTTGAAGTAAAAAAATTTTCATTTTTTTTGGTTTAACAATTTATTTAGGTATATTACTAACAATTGTTATTATATTAAAAGAAAAATTAATTTTATGGGAAATTATTTTTGTCTTCGTTGGTAAAATTACAACTAAACATTACAGAAATTACATGATATATATGTTACAATTTACATAATGTTAGTATGTAATTTTTGGAATATGTAATGTATGTGTGTAAAGAATCTTCAAAGGTAATATTTATATGCAATTTGTTACATACCAACATTACCAAATTATAGGTTAAACATTAACAAATTACACAAATACATTTCAATATCTGTAATGTATGTATGTAAAATATTCTTCGACTGAAAATAACTATAATATTCTCAAATTTTTTTATTTCATATATAAATACATTATATATGTGGAAACTTAATTATTGCAGTTAATTTTTGAAGTGAAAAAATTTTTAAGCTTTTTTGGTTTAACAATTTATTTGGGTATATTACTAATAATGGTTATTATATTAAGGGAAAAATTAGTTTTATGCGAAATTTATATTATAGTCGGTGTATATAAAATATATTATATGTGTAAGAAATTATTTGTTGTAGCAATTTTTGAAGTGAAAAAAGTTTCCATATATGTTTAATGTATATTACTATAAATATACTAAATTAGGAAAAAATAATTTACAAGGTGAATTTTAACCTTTCTTGATTAAAGAATTAATTGAATTTGCTATTTTTCAAATATGTTACCGTATTTTTTAATATTAATAGAATTTAAATTTTATAATAATAATTTTAGTATTGTTTAAGTGTAATCTTTTATTAAATACCCTAAACCTAATAGTTATGACTTCACCTAACTTAATTAATGACTATAATAAAGCTCCCAACAACCATTACTTTTTGGATGGATGATGACGTCAATGTATTTAAGTAATAACAATAGCATTCGGTTTAGGGTGTTGTTTACTATTGTTTTGCATCAGAGTTAAAATTAGTATCATAGGTATGTGAATTCGAGGTATGTATAAAAAAGAAAAATTATGCATTTGGTTGAAGATATGTCACGTTTTACTTCTCTTTAGTAAGATTTGCATGATATATTTATTTTATATTTTTTATTTTCAGGTTCTTGATGGATTCAACAACAAATATTAGTAATGAAAGTATTAATATTTCTGTTCATTTTGCTCATACTCCTACCAAGTATGAATAGGCTAAAATTATTGACTTAGATGGTTTTATTTCTGATAGTAAGCCTTTGAGTAAATTTAGTAGAGAAGAAATAATTGTTATGAGTTTTGATTCACTTGATCATGCATAGGGATTTTACAAGCCGTATGCTTTTGAAAAGGGCTTCGATGTTCATCGTGGAAGTACAAGACATAACAATACTGGTGTTTTTGTACGTCAACAATTTGTATATTCAAAAGAAGGGTTTAGGCTTGAGAAAATACAAAAATGCAACTGTAAAAGATGTCCTAATCTTTTGTCTAGAAATGAGTGTAAGGCTAGTGTACGTGTGAACATGAAGGAATCTGATAATAGAAAATCACGTAATGTGAGGAGAATCATAATCATGAGATGTGTAAGTCATCTAAGAAATTTTTCATGCAGCCTCATCGACAAATTAAAGAATCAAATTTAGTTAAAGCAAAAGCTATGAAATTTGTTGGCATCCACACGTCATAGATAATGAATTACCTTACTGAGCAAGCTGGTGCATCTCAAAATATTGGTTTTATTGAAAAAGACCTATACAACATGCTACATGCATGTACTCAAGCTGAAATATTGAATGGTGATGTTAATGCTGTCCTTGCTTACTTTAAAATTAAAAAGGAATTGGATATTGGTTATTATATGAACTATAGCATTGATGATGATAGACGATTGCATAATCTTTTCTGGGTAGATGCTACTTCGAGGTCTGACTATGCATGTTTTGGAGATGTTATAGCTTTCCACGCCACGTATAAGAAGAGTGCTTATGCTAGGCCTTTGATGCTTATAGTTGGTGCCAATCACCACCATCAGATGATTGTATTTGCTATTACCATACTTGTTGATAAGACAACTGATCGCTTCAAATAGATTTTAAGAAGTTTCCTCAAAGCAATGTGTAACAGGACTCCTAATTCAGTTGTTATTGATGGGGATAGGGCAATGCAAAGAGCTATTAGAACTTTTATTCCAAATGCTAGACACAGGCTTGTACATGGCATATATCTCACAATGCATAGGCAAATATTAGTGATCTGTTATTTATGCAGGCATTTTGTAGATGCATGACTTCATGGTGGACATCGAAAGAATTTGATCATGAGTGGACTGCACTGGTCAGACAATTTAATGTGGAAAATCACCCATGGGTTATCGAAAAAGATAGAACTAGGGAGATGTGGGCACAAACATAAATAATAGGTTACTTTTTTAGGACACTATGAACCATAAAAAGGTGTGAGTCATTAAATACATCACTCAGTATATATTTGAAGTCCAAAAAACATATCTAGAATTTGTTCGTTCCATTGATCAAGGGATTACTAAAATACGGACCAATGAATTGTAGGCTGATTATTTCAATACGCACGCAATCCCAAAATCTATAAAAAGTTGGATGATAGTGAAGGTAATATGGCTACTGTGTATACAAGGAATGATTCTCATTTTTTAGAATGAGCTTCAGCAGGAAATGTTATATCATTTTCATGAGCCAATTATAGAAAAAGAATTTATGCGAATCTATTATTTAGGCAAGTATCGTTTATCAAGCCGAAGGGTGGAAGTAGTTTTTGGTTTAGCTGCAAAAACCATTCAATATTCTTGTCGTAAGTTTGAGACAATTGGTTTGCCTTATAGGCATCAAATTCATATCATGAAATTTGAAGATATGTCTCATATTTCAACATCTTTGATTATGCATAAATGGACGAAAGATGCTGAACTATGTGGCCCATTGTTTGTTAAAGTTGACGTTGCACCTAAAGTGTTGCTAATGGTGCAATATGCTTCCCTGAGTTCTAGTTGTAAGTGTTATGTAACATCAAAAATGACTCACTCATTTAATAAATCCAAAAGCAAGATTATTAGATTGACTATAGAAATAGAAAAGTTGTGTGAGCTCAATGATCCCATATTTGAGAAGCCAAGAAAAGAAAAAATTTGAGATCCTATTACAACATGAACTAATTCGAGCTCAATGCTTTGTCGAAAATGCTTAATCAAGCTTATGTTCCTAAAGACATCTTCATAAATAAACTAGATCGCCTAGTAAATAACATTGTCACTAACAATTTCATTTCATTCAATGACGATGAAATCCCACTAGGGGTAACATTTCAATGAAAGCTCTCCACATCACAACTTACTATAAAGGGACCATATTGCCTAAGCCTTTATTGACAATGGATTGGCTTTGAATGCAGTGCCACTAAGCACATCTCACTTGCTAGTTAATGCTAGCCAAATCAAGCATAGCCATACAGTCATTAAAGCATTTAATGAGACAAAGAAAGAAAACAAGTGGATTATTTTAATCACTTTAAATATTGGCCCGTGCCCATTTGAGATTTGTTTCATGTAATAGACATTGTCCCAGCATATAATTGTTTACTAAAATGACCAAGGATTCATTCTGCCAAGCTACCCCCATCATTTCTCCATCAAAAGGTTAAATTCATAGTTAATGAAAAGCTGGTCATCCTATCTAGGGAAGAAGACATCATGGCCATGACTTCTACTAAAGCCCCTTATGTTGAAGTTAAAAAGTGCTCATTTAGATCTTTTGAAATTATTAATGTCATTTTTGTTATAGAAAGGTCTATAATCCTAAAACCTAGACTTTTAAAAAGCGCTCGCATAAGTCTCAAGCTTACAGTCAGGAAAAGATTTTGAGCCAGAAAAAAGGCTTAGGAAATATCTGCAAGGGATCAATTAGTCCGTCAATGTCATTGGAAAACAAGACAAGCACGAATTGGGCCTCAAGCTAGAGTGAAGTTAAAAGAAAAAATTTAAGAACAGATCTCGAGGGGAAGAAGCTAGCTCTAACCATCAGTTAACAATCAAGCTAGAAGTTTACCCTCTGCCCCTTATTGGATGAAATTTTCTATCATGGAGGGGTTATTAATTTAAGAGCTAAAGAAAGAGAAACTAAAAGGGTCATTATGGTAATTAATAAAGCTTTTGAGAAGTGTTAGGTGCCCACTATCAGAAAAAATAATGAAGAGTTAAATAATGATCATGGGATCCATCCTTATCCTCCTGGATACTTTTAAGAAATTGGACTTATACTGAGAGAACCATAATGTTTAGCTAATTTCAAAGTAATTCTAGAAACTAAATTTGTCATCTAAGAATCTTTCTATAGAAATTTAAAATGATCAATTATCATTTATAGAAATGAAATGCACATGATCTTTTGTCTATATCTAATTTCTTTATACCAATATTTTTCTTTTTTTACATATATATACACAAGTCATGTCACATATTTGTTTGTGCATTTCTTTCCTTTTTTTTTTACCTTTACAAATTTTCCATTCAAAGGGAAATGGATGATCCTAATCATGATTTAGAGGTTGATTTTGAATAGGTTATTTACTCGAATGAGGTCGATTTTAAAGAAGTCATTGATGATCATACTTTGCCACCTGATCTGCTAAAAATAATTGAACGATAGGATGAACGAATAAAGCCATGTGAACATCCACAAAGGTGATATATTTAAGGGATGATTAGGATGATGGAAAAGAAGTCAGAATAAGGAATGATTTCATGCCTGCCATAAGGAAAAATTAATAAGCTTACTTTGAGAGTTTCAATATGTTTTCGCATGGTCCTACCAAGACATGCCAGGATTAGATAGGAAAATCATGGTCCATAAATTACCTCTAAAACTATAATACAAAATCGATTCAAAAGAAATTATGAAGAATGAAACCAAAAATGCTTCTAAAAATAACAAAAAAGGTAAAGAAACAATTCAAGACGAGATTTCTCGAGGTGGCAAAATACCCAGAATGGATGTGAATAATGAATTGTTTTTAAGAATTGGGACAATATTTACAATCCATTTCAGGTATTTTGCTAATCCGACCATGAATTTTTTTTTTGATACCTTGAGAAATCCAAACTCGAATTATTTTTTTTTTACCTTTTTCTTTTATTTTCATAAGCATTTCTCGTTTTATTCTTCCTAACTTCTTTTCATTCTTCCTAACTTCTACTGAACTAGTTTGCATTATGGTTTTAAAGGTAATTTGTGGACCACGATTTTTGTATCAAATTCTGGCATGTCTTGGTAGGACCATACGAAAACATCTTGAAACTCTTGAAGCAAACTTATTAATTCTTTCTTAATGGGGGCATGAGAACAAACCCTATTTTGACTTATTTTATATTATCCTTATCATCCCTTAAATTTATCACCTCTTTGGATTCTTCATAAGGCATTATTCATTCATCCTCTCGCTCAATTATTTTTAGCATATCGGGTGGCAAAGTATAATCATCAACATCTTCTTCAAAATCGATCTCATTCCCATTTAAAATTAACCTTTAAATCGTGATTGGGATCATCCACTTCTCTTTGAGTGGAAAATTTGTAAAGGCAAAAAAAGGGGAAAAATGGGCAAACAAATATATCATATGATTTATGTATGTGTATGTAAAAAGGAAAAAAAATATTGGAATAAAAGAAATTGGACATGGATAAAAGGTCATGTGCATTTTGTTTCTGTTAATGATTGTTTTACATTTTAAGTTTTTATAGAAAGATTCTTAGATGACAAAATGAGTTTTTGGAGTTACTTTGAATTCACTTAAATGCTACAGTTCTCTTAGTATCCAATTCTTCAAGATGTAACTAGGAGGACAAAGATGGATCCCATGATCATCATTGAACTCTTCACTATCTTTTCCGATAATGGCCACCTAACACTTCTTGAAAGCTTCATTAATCACCATAATGACATCTTTGGTTTCTCTTTCTTCAGCTCCTAGATTAACGACCCCTCCATGATAAAAAATTTCATCTAATAAGGGGTAGAAGACCAATTTATGGTTTGATTATTGATCGATGGCTTAGGCTAACTTTTTCCCTTGAGATTTGCTCTCAAATTGCTTTTTTTGACTCTTCTCTAGCTTGAAGCCCAATTCGTGCTTGTGTTTCTTGACAATGACATTGATAGATAGACTAATCCCTTGCAAATATTTTCTAAGCCCTTTTTTGGCTCAAGCTTTCCTGACTGTAAGTTTGAGACCTATATCAGTGCTTTTCGAAAATCTAGGTTTTTGGATTATAGACCCTTCTACAACAAAGGTGACGTTAACAATTTCAAAGGCTCTAAAGGAGTACTTTTCAACTTCAACATTTGCTTTAACATAAAGGGTTTCGATAGAAATCATGACCACGATGTCTTCTTCCTCGCATAAGCTAACCAGTGCCTCATTAACTATGAATTTAACCTTTTGATGCAGAGATGATGGGAATAACCCTGGCAAAATAAATCTATGAAACTAAATCTCAAATAGGCATGGGCCAATATTTAAAGTGATCAAAATTTTCACCTTCATTTCTCTCTTTGTCCCATTAAATACCTTAACAATTGTATGGCTACGATTGATCTAGCTGGCATTAACTAGCTAGCGAGGCAACGTGATTAACGACATTACATTCAAAGCTGATTCATTATCAAATAAAGCTTTAGGCAATTTGGTCCATTTATAGCGAATTGTGATGTGGAGAGTTTTTGTTAAAGTGTTGCCACTTGGTGGGATTTCATTGTCACTAAATGAAATGGAATTGTTAGCTACAATATTATTTACTAGGTGATCCAGTTTAGTTATATAGATACCTTGAGGAATGTAAGCATGGTTGAGCATTTTTAACAAAACATTTTGATGTGTTTCTAAGTTAAGCAAAGAGTCTAACAAAGAAACTTTGTTGGTTGCTATTTTAATAGTTCCATTATGCTATACTCACTTTGTTTAATAAACTTTAGGAATTCGACTGCCTCTTTTTTTAACTGGTTCTTGCACTTGCACTAAGATATCTTTAGTAACTGTTGCTTCTTGGATGTTTGTCCTTTTGATTTTGCTTTTGCATCGATTTCATTGGTTTCTAGACCATAGATGCGACCATGCCACGTTATATGGCTTACCCTAGTAATGTCTCTAGGATTAGTAACAATCATATTTGCATAGTACCGAATTTAGTATAATACTGATGAGTGGGTGGTGGTTGAGTTGATGTCTCTAGGGTTGCAATGTTGGAACCTTAATAGAATTCCAAATTTCTTTGAGTTAAATAATTTTTTAATTTATGAACTAATGAAATTAATAATCATGTATGTACGTATATATGTGTGCCTATGTATGGGTAATTGTATGCATGGCATGAGTATATGAATGCATTTGCAAGGGCACTTGTTTTAACAAATGATTTCGAGCTTGAAAATTTTCTATTAACTTTATGACAAACTACGTATTCACATCGTTGATCATGTAGGGATTACATTTAAGGAAAGTCTCAACTTGATCATATTGTTTTCGAACCTCATCCAAAACCTAAAGTACAATATGCTCGTATTTTCTTACAGGGTTAATCTATATCTATAAAATTTTAATCCTATCCACCATTTTCCTTGCTTGGATGATGGCTAAGTGGATCTGTTCTATGAGATGATCTATATACATCTATCTGCCAAAAGAATTAACTACCTACCTTCTGCCATCATCTTTAGGCCACTATAGTTTATCAGCTTAAATATGCATCTAGATCGTGGTAGGCTTGAACCAAAGACCAAATGTAATCTCTTTTGCATTGTAGTTTTAGTCTCATATCTACAATAATTATTGTAAAACCTTGTTTTTCTTCAAGCAGTCGTGATACCCTTTAATGCTCTCGGTCCAAGGAAGCTTGGAGTTGTTTATTCTTCTTAACAAACCTCTTTAACTAGAGACATGCATCAATATGTTCTTTTCTTTCTCTTTCAAAAATACCTTGCTTGGCTTCTCTCTCTAAAGCTTTAGCCTTCTATATTCCTAACTCTTTATTAAACACATTTCTTCCTCATTCCCTTAGCAATGCTACTAAACCTCTTAGATATCTTGACAAGCTTCATCTTCTTATTCTGTTCAATCTAATCATTCTTCATTAGATTGTACTTTCTTTCATTCTTTTAACCTTTTTTTTTTCTTTTGCTTCTATCTTTATTTGTAAGCAGGCCATTTTCTCTTGAAGCTGATGATTTTCATCACTTGTTCTCTTTTGTTCCCTAGCACTTCCTCTTTAATCAAATCAATCTCAGATGGCATGATAGGCTCTAATTGGTAGATACTCTAGGAATGTTCCTGTCTGAGCTGAGAATAGTTATGTCATAGCCTTAAACTCTTTTCCAAGCATCATACCTTACAATGGTCTTATCTGTGTATGCATGTAACCTTGACTCATGCCTCTTTTTCCAATGTAAAATGGTTGCTGAAGCAACTTTCTATAATCTTCCCCCGGATATTCCAAGTCCACACCAGCTAAATTTAAAGTTATGGGGATAAACTACTGCAACCCATACTGTCTTTGAACAATAAAGGTGTATATCCCACAATGCCCCATATGCCAAGTAAAAGCACATAAAACACGTTACCACACTAATAAACAAAGCAATTGGGTGAAGAATAAGGTCTTATCTAGGTATATCATTAGAAGCCAAGTTTTTGAGTATTTCAACCCATTGTTTCTTAGTTCTAGACTTGAACCATTCTTTTTTGATGAATTTTTAAAGAGGGACAAAATGCGATAAATAGGACTTGACTTTCTTCGCTCTTTAGCCCTAAAAATGACTTCGAGCCAATATACAATGACAGAGCACTTTCAAAGAATCTCCTTGACCCCTTTTTGGCATGTATTAAGTCCTCTAATCATCTTAGCTAGAATTACTGGAGCCGGGTGCATTTTTCTATTCAACTAGTCAAATAAATCCACTATTGCTACCTCCACATGCCTCAACACTCTCGGGAAGAAAACCATCTTGTATATAGCAAGAATGAATATGTCTAGAGCCTTTTCATTGTTGAATCGCACTTGGATATATTCCTGTAAAAACCACCACAAATGACATTAATGGTCTCTTTCTGCTCTGCATGATATTGGCTGGCTTTGAAATCCAAATCCAAAATATAACTTAATTTTTTGTGTGCAAGTTGGTCAGATTGTGCTCTTTGCAGTAGATAAGCCTCGTTTGCAAAGGCCAAGCCTAAGAAAAGCCAAAATCTCTTCCACAGTCAAAGTTATGTCATGTTGATTGAATGAGAAACATTGGAATGATAGATCCCAAAACTCGATCACAGCCCTAACTAACTATTCATCCATATGTATTTTGAGCAAGAGAGTAATCCGTCCATACTTTTCTACGAACTAGGTTTGCGTTTCTCCAATGATCCCATATTTTGGCTAACTCTCTTAAATTATTTTAACAAAGGTCTAAATGTGTGGTTTTTGGCAACTCTGACAAAAACCCTGAGTATATAGTCCCTGTCCTTTTTTTAATTGAATTCAGCCTTAGAATGAATCTTTCAAATTCCTTGAAAATAATGATTACATGTACTAGTTTAGCAATAAAGTTAGATGAAAATGGACCGAAGTCAAAATTCTTTTTTTAAAGCAAGCATTCTTGTATGCATATGAAGTAAGAAGAATACACCAAAAAGGAAAAAAAAGTTACCATCCTTAAGAGATATTAAATTCAAATAAAAATTTCAAAACAATGAAAATCACAAAGTTTACAAATAAAGTCTCAAAATTAACTAAATAAATAAATTTCAAAGCAATGAAAATCAAAATTATTCAAATATATTATTAAAATTATCCAAATGAATAAAAGTATGAAAATAAAGAGAAAGAAGAAAAAAGATAGCTTTATCCCTTCATGTGTCCTTAATTCTAGTGACATTTAAAATCGGGCATGGTTTTGACTGGAAGGTTAATATGATTCACTATATGAGATTTAGGATCTCTAATTAGGTTTTCGAAATCTTAAAGCCTGAAAAAAACTAAAGAGGTGTCTTATCCTTATCATAGATTTATGTCAGAATAGGTTTAATTCAAGTGGGTGTTTCTATCATGCCTATAACGAGGCTAACACATCGGGCAAGCATAAAAATCTACACTTGGTAGGCTTTTTATTGGCCTAGACAGAGGCTAACACCTCAGAAGGTAGAGCTACTTCATCCCTTCCTTAAATATTGGGTACCTATGCCCCTTCCATATCTAATAAAAGAGAAACTACAACACATGTGCACGATGTGTGTGAAGGGACAAACGTATCTTTTTATGACCCAACATTAAGAATAAAACCCGCTATCCTAATCCCCAAAGGACAAAAGAAAACATAAAAGGATCAGTGCAAAATAAACCTTAATAAAAATGAAAAGAAAATTTTTCCTTAAAAAGGGAATTTTAAACTAAATACTAATTGAAACCAAATTAATTAAAATTTAGTTAACATGTAATTAACTTTAGGCCTGCCTGCCTTTCTAACATAATATCCTCAATGGAGTCGTCAAGCTGTCATAACATAGCTTGGATACAAATCCTAATGAAGCATGATTTAAAAGGCCCTCGTTCCTATATTTATTAATAGTTCACTATTTTATATTCTTTTATTTCTATGGGCTATATCATTATTAATATTTTTTTATCTTGAGGCCTGGTTGGTCAAAATGAATCACTCACTCAACTTAACCCTTAATATTCATTATGAAATGACTATTTATTTGGAGTCACCACTATTTATTTAGAGTCACCACCAATTTCTTTAGGCTAGGTGAGATTGGTCACCTACTAAAGTTCGTATTTTGAGGGTTATAAAACCCTAAAATACTAACTCCGAGGTCCACATTAATACCAGAGACCCTTTAAAAGGGTCTAAGAGTTTATTACAATCACAAGTAAAGGTCGACCTTCTCGTGATACCCAAAAATCAGTACATTATTAATTTCATGTTAACTTGAATGTTGATTTTTATCTGGTTTCAACCGTGGCATTTAATTGTAACTCCTAAAATAATATTTTACAAAACCAATTTATTATTTCATGCCAAGAAAATTAGATTTTTAAAAATTTGGAGAACCAAAATCTCTTACATACCCTACTGGAAGACCAATAGAGCACAAAAGTTTTTTTTTTCTTTTCCATTTTGTTTTGTACCCTACTGGAAAACTAGTAGAACATAAAAGGTTTTAAAAATCAAAATAACTTTCGCACCCTATTGGACGGTCAGAGGAATGCAAATGATTTTATTTTTCTAAAATTTATATAAATCCTGATTTTCACTTTGAAAATGATATCTTGTTACTAAAATAATCCTTAAAACCCCTTTCATATGTTGGGAGAAATTCAATGTATTACTTTAACTCGGAGATATTCCCTTAATTTTTCTAAAATTTTGGTTATGTATATAAAAATTACGCTAAAACCTAAGACTCAATTTAGACGAAATGTACTAAACCCAACTCTAAGGATCCACATTTGGTCGAAGTACCAACATGTCCTCCAAAGTGCACTTTCATCATGAAAGCATCCCAGTGACTCTAAAGGACTCAATTTTGTGATAAATTACTAAAATGCTCCTAAAGTATATCTTCGACATGAAAGTATCGTGGTATCTTAAAGGATACGATATCATTATAAAAATTATGAACATATCCTAAATGCACAACTTTGGTATAAAAACATCCTTACGACTACCTAGGACTCAGCTTTAGGAAAAATTACTAAAACAGCTCTAAGATATACCTTCGACGTAGAAGTATCCCTATACCTTAAAGGACATGAAAAAGATCATGAAAAAGTGAACCTATCCTAAATGTACACTATTGGCATAAAAGCATCCCAATGGCTACCTAGGACTCGGTTCCAAGAAAAATTACCAAAATGCCCCTAAGGACTAGCTTAATCGTGAAAGCATCCCAACGACCGTAAAAGACTCAGTAAAAGTAAAAAATGACAAATTTTCCCTAAATCGATAGTATGGATATCAAAGGTGACCTAAAATTTAAATCCTGCAATTAAGCCTTTAAAATTTCATAAAATTATATTTCATAACCTACCAAAAGACCAAAGGATATGAAAGGTTTTAGTATTTTCTACACCTTCAGAAGACCAGAGGATTGATAGAAATACTCCAAAATTACCAAAATGTCTTAAATGATGAATTTAATGTGAGAAATAACTATTTTAATCCTAAAATAGGAGACTTTGCTAAATGGACATTTAACTTTTCTAAATTTCAGTGATGTTCCTTATGTGATACAAAACATGAAATCAAGCATCAAATATATTTAAATCAACATAAAAATCATGCTAAAGTTCATAAGGAAGATTCGACAAAACAGTTAAGCCCCAAAATAACCCTTTTATTATTTCTCGCAAATGAGTCCCTATATTTTTTTATATTTGTATATTGGTCCCTACATGTTATATATTTACAAATAACATCAAAAACATCAACCAATCCCACTTTATTAGGCTCGACCAACATGGATCTACCCATCCATGGCCTTAAAATTTTTTGGAAGATTTATTTTAAAGTCCCTATAACTTTCAAAAATCACAAAATAACATAAATTAATATAAAAAATAACAACACTAAGATTAAGGCCTCCATGTGTTTAGGCCACCATGGAAAACAGCAAAATGTAATTTTTCCTCAACACAACAATTATATATCTATGTTCTACCAAACTTAAATCAATATTACTATGTAAGAAACCATGAAAAATAAACCCATAAACATGTTTTAACAACATATTAACAAAAAAAATACTAAGGAAAATAGTATCAACATTATTATATGTATATGACAAAATCAACATCATCTCAACAATAATATTAACACATCAACAACAACATGAATATGTAAGAAAAACAAGTTGTTATTAAATAAAAATCAAGTATAACTACCAAAATCAAAGAAAATGGATCATGGCCATCATGCTTAACATTTTAACATGAATCAAGATCCATGAGTTTAGCATGATTTTGGCTCACCAAAAAGAAAAAGAAATGAGAGAAAAAAGATTTAAGATTTTAGAAGAATTTCTACCTTAAAAGCTTCGAAAACTTGAAAACTTTTTAATCTTTATAGTGTTTTTTTCTCCCCAAAAGTCAAATACCCTTTCTTGAATCTTTCTCCCCTTATTTATAAGAGAAAGAATTGGCCAATACTTGGCTAAAATTAACTTGGCCATTCCTTTTTTTTTTTAATTTTTGATTTGATTTATAATTAATGAATTTATAGGAAGTTGTAATTAGCATTAAATATATATGTACCACTTGTCATATCGAAATCTCTTCAATGATGATCAAGATAAGATCATCTAATTGGATGATTAAAACCAAACTCAGGAAATTTTAATATAAAAATATTTACGAAACAAAATTAACATTTGAAAAAAATACAAAACTCATAAAATAAACTAAAACTTAAAAAATTGAATTAATATGTATTTAATATAAATACTTGAAGAATTTTAAAAATTATAAACTCAAAAATATCTAACAAAAAAAATTTATGAAGTAGAAAATTCCATAACTTGGAAATGAGAAAAATTCATAAAATGGATTGTGATTTTTCAGAATTGATTTTATGGTAATTTAATGGGAATATTTAAATAATTTTGAAGTTCAAAACTTGAGAAAATTCTACCAAAAATTTTATGGATAAAGAAAAGCTCATATTTTAGAATCGAGAAAATTCCAACAAATACACTCACACTTACAAAAAAGGAATTGAATTCCATTCATTATTCAAAATATTAATTTATAAAATAATAAAATATGAAAACATGAAATTCGAAATAAAGTTTTCTTCAAAAAATTTTTTACGAGTATGATACCGCGGTATTATGAAAAATTCAAATTTAGGTCTCAAAATTGACAACTTGATATCTAATGGTAAAAATGCCAATATGGATTTTTCCTTGAATATTTATAACTTTTTGGAGTTAGTATTGGCATAAACACGAGTATGGGTAAGAATATGCGATAGTCAACTTTTTACAAAAAATCTTAAAAATCAAAAATTTAACCATGATATTATCCACAGAAATAAATTTTCAAAATTTCAAAAGAATAAATTTAGAAAACTAATTTTTACTTTTACATTCGTCTTTTTATTTGAAATCGGCCCTCAAAATGGCACTTTTCTATCACATGCCAAGATGGCCATTTAGGGATGACTAAATTAGTCCTGAAAGTGCGTTGTCCACTTGGCACAATTGATCTTTATTAGGTGGCAGCTATGTTCCTGGTCTCGAATAATTAGGACTACTAGAAAAAGGCCCGAACAAAATTAGATGTCTACAACTAGCTGTAAATTATATGTAGATCCCTAAAATAATAGAGGTAGTTATTTATTTTTAAATTAGCAGATTTAGTTTCCTAGTTAGAAGCTTATCAGAAAAGTTTTATAAATCGTCTCTAAAAGACTTTCTAAAATAAATAAATAAACTCAAAATTTTACCTTAAACTTTTACATAGTGCAATAATAAGATTAACTTAAATCACAACTATAGAAAGAATAAAAAATCATTTTACTAAAAGTTAGACTCATTGATTGGATTTCAAACATCTAGGAGAAACTAACAATAGTTTAGAAATGAATTCTTCAGCACATCAATCCACCAAAATAAACAATATTCACCACGCTAGGAACATTATACCTTGGAAGTATAATGTAAGCATATTTTCCAACTCTTTCTTTTTCTTCCTTCTTTTTTTTAGCTAAGATTAGCTAATCATCCAACTTGAGTTCAAAGCTAAACATTGTGTTAGGAAATAATCACCATTGTGAAGCTTATACTTTCCTAAGCTTAACCAAACATTGTGCTAGCTATAAGCATGGACACTTTTGTCAAGGGAGTTTAAGTGCCAGAAACGTGTCCAACACAGACATGGCTTCAACACAGCATAATACGTGTTGGACATGCTACGACACATCAAGAATAAAATAAAATGGGGTACGAGCTAAACATGATCAAGACATAGATGGACACGTCCAAACATGCCTAGACATGCAATGAGAGTTTTCTTTTTGTTTTTTCTTTTTAAGGTTCTTCTCCCTAATATGGAGCCAACAATGAGAAATTTGGTTTTAATGGGTTTTTCAAGGTTCAAGTTTTTAAATTCAAAATTAATTTTTAAAAAATTAAAAAGCTATTTGCATGCCAATATTTAATTGAAATGTATTAATTTTAAATTTTATTATATATTATTATATATAAAAAGAATTTTAGTCATATCCAGCCATATCCATGTCTTAATTACTTTTAGAAATTTTAGTGTCCATGTTGTTTTGTACTCGTATTGCATCTCCATACTTATTTTTCCTAGAATTCTAGTAGTTATGGTTTAAACTTTCGAATCATGAATTAAGTGATAAAATAATCAAAATAATTGTAGTCCAAAAGCTGAAAGATATTAACAAGAAATAAAAGACCAAGTATTTTTCAAAGAATACAAACCCCAAGCAATTCAATGTTAGTTGGAATACGCTTGCAAAAGTTTCTAGAGTAATCTTGAACTTGAATGCCCTATAAGTTTTTAAGGGGCGAATAGATTAAAATGTGGTTAAATTAGCATAATAATGCGATGAAGTTGATTATCAATATTGGGTAAAACATTAAAAAATGTTACCTTGATACATCTCATGTGCATCACAGCCTTAAAACCTTAGGGCCTAGCGATGTTCCATCTAAGATCATTGTAGAGCTTTGTAGGATCGGATATAGCAGAGAAAGGGTGGTAATAATATGCCTGGAATTTAGAGAAATATAAGTTAAAGCATTAGTCTTCCACTCAAGAAAATAAATTTCTTTTCTTGATACTGAAGACCTTATATATAGAAGTTCAACAAGTAAAGATATGATGGTAAAGAATATATATACATCAATCTAAAGTCAAACTCTCAATTTTCAGCAAAGCATTCATGGGCTCAAATTATTTTATTAAGTAGTGCTCAACTGAGGATAGTGAACAAGTAGGTGGGGTATAAGTTAAAGCATTAGTCTTCCACTCAAGAAAATAAATTTCTTTTCTTGATACTGAAGACCTTATATATAGAAGTTCAACAAGTAAAGATATGATGGTAAAGAATATATATACATCAATCTAAAGTCAAACTCTCAATTTTCAGCAAAGCATTCATGGGCTCAAATTATTTTATTAAGTAGTGCTCAACTGAGGATAGTGAACAAGTAGGTGGGGAACAATAATAGCAAGTTCATTAACAATGACAAGGGAGTAATAATTTTTAAAACAAAAATCGAGAATTAAGTAAAGACAACTTCTTATTTACCAAAGAATAAATGTCGCCTATGTAGACCCGTACCCAATCTACGAGATATTGTCCGCTATAGCCCATTAGGCCTAATGGATTTATCCACAAAACGTGCCTTACAAGGATGGGTTTAAATCTTTACATATATATCAAGTGGATCCTTCATAGTTTCCCATGCAAGATTAAGGTCATAGGTGTTATAAACTCCCTCTGTTTAAAGCTTGACATCTTTTCAAGCCTAATATGAAACAGATAAAACCAGGATCACACTAGGCATTGGGATTCTAGAGGTGGCTCCTACCATGTAACACTTAGCTTTCGCTAGCTCGGGATTGTTCTTTGATACCATTTGTGAAAACCTACACCCATCTGTGAGTTATTATATGTTTTGACCTATTAAGCCTCAGGCTTGTCCTTCACTTACTTATATATCATAGTAAATCCTTAAAGACTCATGACACGGGATGGGGGTGTTACAGACTTCCTCATTTTAAAGTTCACTACAGAACAGATAGAACCAAGATCACACCTAGCATTGAGATTTTAAAGGTGGCTCCAATTATGTAGCAATTAGCTTACACAAGATTTTAAAGGTGGCTCTTACAATGTAGCACTTAGCTCCTGCTAGCTGGTAACTACACTCTAATACTATTTGTGGAGACATGCACCCAACCTGTGAGGTATTGTCCGTTTTTGCCTATTAAGACTCACTGTTTTGATCACAAAAGACGCTTACAAATTTTAGTTTAAGTCTCTACATATATATCAAATAAATCTTTCATAGTTTTTTAATGTGGAACTGAAGTGTTACATGACCACTCATTGATCATTTTTTTTACTATTCCCTTTAAAATTGAGATGCACCTCATCCAATAGTTTAGCATAGTTTAACCTTGGAAACTTTTAAGTAGGTAATGGAAACTCAGCAGGACCTACACAAATTATTTGGATGTGGTTTTGGGGATTCAAAAAGAAAACTATGAAAAAATTAGAAAATCAAGCTTGTTCTGATGTAAATAACAAATTTCATTGTGCAAATTGACATAAAGTACTAAGATGTTTGCAGTAAGTGCCAACATACAAAGAAATATTGAAGTATCATGCAATAGAAATTTCAAATCACAACCACATGTGCTAACTTCAAAATGTGTTAATAAACATACTGGATCCATCAAAATTTCTTAATTATGAATAAGAATATGAGCATAGCTGCAAAATTTGGCTCATAATAGGTACTTTGGTGAAGGGGTGACTTGTAACAGAAATTGTAGTCCCTCTGTTTACATTATATATGCTGTTTCACATTTTAAAAAAATTTGTCTCAACATTTGGGGATTTTATAATTTTAAATTCATCAGAATTATTTGACAAGGAGGGTGTACATAAGTTATTCAATATTTTTATAAGTTTAAAATTAGATAAAAAAATTAAATTGTGAGAACAGTGCATGAGGAAATTTAATTTGATGCAGAAAGAGTAACAAACAACATGTACTTCATCATTTATATTCAATTATGGGTGTTAGCAGATAACAAATTGTATTAAAATATCAACTAGTGAAACAGGTAAAACCAATGTAAATGTTCGATTATACCTGGCCTCCTGTTGTTCTTGGGATATTAGAGATGGAAGCAACGTCTGCATAAGTCCAAGAAGTGACAACTATATCAACACAAACCTGCCATGTGTCACCATATAAGACCATACTCAAAAAATTTAATCATAGCATAGAATAATGCTACCAATATGAACTTCAACAAGCATTCATCAGGCAATTCTTTTATCACATGACAATGACATCATGGAGAAAATAAATTACTTGAAGTTTACTTGATACTCAACAAACTCAATTACCAATGTCTTGAGAATTGTCTAGTGATTGCAGTAATTTATAAGCCGCCTAATCAAATAAAAATGAAAAAAAATTAAAACATAAGCACAATTCTATCTTCGATGAGTAAAAACAGTTCCCACTTCAATAATAAACATTCTGAATTTGTTATAAAAATAGATATACCACTGGTTATTCGATATGAAAAAGCATAAAAATATGATAATTATATTTGAAATACTAATACATAGAAGGTAAATTCATTTTAGGAATAGCAATGGATGAAAGCTTTATTTTTTCTTTCTTCTTTCTCTCAGAAGAGGACTTACACATCCACTATCCACTGAAAGTCACAAGTCCATCACAAAGATGACTATAACTTAAGTACAATTTATAAGCACTAACAAAAGGGCTTATAACCGTTGAAAGCCTACAAACTATAGAAAAATATGCAGGAATTAAAAGCCAAGTCAATAGCCTTGCAACAATATCACTCATTGGTTAGGAAAACTTGAATTGAAGCCAAGCATGATATTTGAAAGAAGATTATCAATATCTTCATCTAGAAGATTAGAGAAGCATTTCTACTAATAAATCAGAAAATAGATTCATCACGGATGCACTAAATCAAATTCCCATGTAGTAATTGCCCCATTTTTCTGAATATACGAAAGAATCAATTTCTAAATGTTAAATAGATCAAGCAAGTTTCAGAGATGAACTGTAACATGATAACTGAAAGGTTGGACAAACAAATAGAAGGTTCCACATGTTTAGGTGTAAGTGTAAAGGAATAACACCATCTCCATCTAAAAGAACAACTATTCCAGGTAATATATATATATATATTGCAATTTTGTTCGAGTAACAAAGACAAATAATTAAAAAATATGGAAACCTTTTCTCCAGCAGAGATGTTAGTTCTCCTTTCAGCCTCCCTAGAAGAAAGGGCACCAACGACAATTGAAGGCAAGACCGTGGGAAAATATATATATATATATATATGTTCATTAGACAATTGTGGAAATGATATATTAACTTCTATGGTATAAGAATGTATGATACACAAAACATGCAAATGTTGCATGGGTATATGAGAGCTTGCCTGACTGAAATATTATAAGCTTCCCCTCAGTACTTTCCATGGCCAATAACACAGCCTGAAATTAAACAGAAGACTGAGATATCAACATCTATATAATTCAAATATACTGCAATTGCTGTACATCCTAAATTATGACTAGTCATTATTAACCTTCCAGATAACCTATTAACTTTCCAGATAACCATAAGTCTACTTTAATCAATCAGGATTTTACATAGTTTATTTCTAAAATTACTTAATTATTAATTTTTAAAATTACTTAATTATTAAAAGTTTATAAAATAATTGTCAAATATAGAATTGAGTAACCAATTACTTCAAACTTATGAATTTACTTATGAACTGATTTTAGGCTATAACTAAATGAAAAGTATTTAATATAGTTTAGCCACGAATAGTATTAGAGTGGTTGATCCAATGGGAGGACGTTAGTTAATCTCAATCAGGAAAGACATGTGGTTTATGTGTTTCTCGATTGTGCTATGGTCAGTATGTGGTGTAATGAAATTATTTTTCAAGAAAAACATGTCAAAATGAAGCCTTTAGTTCACCTTATTAAATATAGGTTGGCATCTTGATGTTGGGTAAGTGGCCAAATGATTTCAAGTCATTTGATGTTTTTAATCATAATCCTCATTTTTTCAAGATAATTAAGAAAAGATTGATTGATAAGGGAATTATGGTTTGGAGAGCTCCAAACAATACGTGGTTAATGTTTAATATGGATGCTTAGGTGCAAGGCAAACCGAATCGATGGGATGCGAGAGGTGTTGAGGAACGATCTTGATTACATCTTGGCAGTGTTCTCTAAAAAACCATTAAGTTAAATGGAGTCCAACGAGGTAAAATTGTGAGCTGTCCGCAAAGCTATGATTCTTAGGGATAGTGGGAACCTGTCTGTTGGGGAAATAGTGTAGATAAGTAGACGAAAATGATTGAATCAAGATTTTGAGGCATAATGACTCACTTTCTTTAGAACGTTATTTGTCCCCACACAAAGTTTGCTAACGAATATACACAATAACACTCCCAGAATATAACAAAGCCTTTGTGAGTTCTATAACTAGCAATATTGAAGAACTCACAAATCTATTATTCTCTCTTTCAAACTTTTGGAGTTGATTTGGAATGAAGATTTTGACAATTGTGGTTGCTATATATAAACTGCCAAAAGACACAATCAAAGAGATATGTTCCAATTAAGAAGTCTTTTTATAAACCATTGCTATTATTAGTCATAAAGATGCATTTTTTTATCTAATAAGTGCATCATTTCATCCAACCAATGCATCATTTTATCCAAATGCACCTTTTCATAAAAGTAGTTGCTATACACCTTTGCATCCAAAGTGGTTATTGGATGACTATAAATAATTTGTAATCTACAAAAATTACAACAATCCCCCTCTATATTATAAATTCTAAAATATTATAAATTGTATAATTATGCATAAAGGAAAAGTATCATTAGATTTAACCTTTCATTAGTGTAAACTTATCAAAGTTCCAACGAAGTAATAAGTGGCTAGTTGCTTAAACCATTACTCTTGAGTTAGAGCAAGATAAACCACACACATAACCATATCAAAAGAAAAGAATAGGAGCTTTTGTATTATTTCCCCACATTATGGCCATGTGTTCATCCTGGTTTCATGAATATTTAAAAGAGTAAAACTTCTAAACTCTTACTAAAAGCGGCACCATTTTTATGTTCATATAGGTGGAATTCTATAATAATATAATTATTGATCTACTAAAAGTTTAACTCATCCTCCTAAACTATTCAATACTAAAGCCTATTTCTTACTGCCTAGTCATTAAAGTAACTTGTTGCTACCCTTTAAATCTCGAAACTAATGCTTATTAGAATAAAGTTGGGTTCCCATTAGCTAATGGCAGTCTTAATAGAGATTTTAATCCCATTTTAGCAACTGTATCTTTAACCAAATCCCTTGATAAACCTTTTCTCAATGGTTCTGCTAAATTGTTACTCGACCTAACATAGGTGATTGTGACTATACCATCTCTTATTAACCACATTCATACTCATGTCTTAAGCTAATGTGTCTAGACTTTCTTTTATAAATCTTGCTATAGACTTGAGGCATCATGGATTCATTATCACAAAATATGGAAATGACTAACATAAGTTGTGGCCACAACTTAATATCTAATAAAAGATTCCTTAGCCATTCCACTTCTTTTCTGCGACTGCTAAATTTATAAATTCAGCCTTCATTATTGAATAAGTTATGCAAATTTGCTTCTTAGAAGCTTAATAGCTTCACCATCGATAGTAAAAATTCAACTAGAAATTGATTTGTTGTCACTAAGACATGCGATGCAACTTAAATCCGAATATCCTTCTAGTACAGTGAGAATCACTATAGAATAATCCCAAATTTATGGTTTTCTTTAAAAAACCAAAAATTTTAGAGATAACTTTTCAATTGCTTGTATTAGGTTTATTTTTGAACTTTGTTAATCTGTACAAAGCAAATGCAATAGCTGATCTTGTGGAATGCATTGCATACATTAAGGTTCAAATTTTTCAAAAATATTTTAGTTGGTGTATTTTCTCACCTTACCTTTTCTTTTGGATAGATGCATACTCAAGTTTATTGGTTTTTTGATAATGCTATTGTCACCTTTAAAAAATTGGTCGAGAATTTTTCAACATAATGAGATTTGGAAAATACAAATCTATCAGATGCCCTAGAAAACTTGATTCCTAGTATGACATCTACAACACCTAAATCTTTCATGTTAAACCCTCTAGTTAACATGTTATCCATATAAAAACATACAATGGCATAGTTCTTATAAGTGTTTTTCACATAGATATACTTATTAGCCTCGTTGATGTTAAAGTTACTTGAAAAATGACTTTGTACTACTGTTTAAGAGCTTATTTCAAGCCATACAATGACTTAACAAGTTTATAGATTTTATTTTCTTTTTCTTTGATAACAAACCCCTTAGATTGTTGCATATAAACCTTTTTATCAAGGCCACCTTTTAGGAAAGCTTTCTTTACATCCATTTGATGTATTTCTATCTTGTTAATAGCAAAAATGGCTACTAATGGCCGTAAATATGTTATTCTTGATAAAGGTGAATATATATCAAAATCATCCACACCTTGTTGTTTATATCATTTAACAACAAGCCTGGTTTTGTATTTTCAATATTCCTTTAAAAAGATCCATTTAAGGTATAGTTGTTTTCTTCTAGGACTCGTGCTACTTTTGTTACCATAAGGGATTACCAATCCCACGGATAAGGTATCATCTACTACTCGCATTGAGGTAGTCATGACACTCTCCCAACTAATTATATTAATACCCTTATGACACCAAGACTATTTGAGTTCCCTTATTGCAAATAGTTGACATTTTTTCGCATGTCCTTCTCTTACCCTCCAAGATGCTAGGAATCCTATTCCTAATAAAGTTGGGCCTTAAGCAAAAATAGCGTTTAAAAACTCATAAAACATCAACATATAAGCAATTAAAACAATTAAACATAGAAAACTAAACTTCTTATGAATCTCTTAAGGAGGGTTTTATAGTGGTAAACGGATTTGAATTCAATCCAAATTTAAGCAAATATATGTTTAAAGATTACCTAATCAAAGATATCATAATCTTAACTTTTTACAGGTCTAGAAGACCCATGGTGATAGGCATCTAAGCTTTTTGGCAAGTACTTTGAAATCATGAGCAGCATAATTGTCATACCTCCAAAAGTGATCTACATAGACAGTAGTTGAAACCTTTTTTAGACTTGATGGTTTCTCCATTGCTAGTTAGAAGGCTTTTCAAGCCTTAACCAAAAGATAACTTGCCAATAGGTACATATTTGATATGATCTGGGAACATTTCCTTTACTTATTGCAACAAAGAGAAGGAGAAATAGCTCTATAAGAAAGTAGCTATTTCTTGCAGATGCCATTAAACGAATCCAAAATTTGCAATTCTTGATAGAAAATTTATGTTCTACCCTATCGGTGATAAAAAAAACACTTGAGATCACTTGGAATTTGAATTAGCGCATAGAAGGCCTTGGGAAGCTAAGGTGTTAGCGTAACAGCCTCTAAAGAGTTCTACAGTTCTTCGTCTAGGGTTTTTTGATAGCCAACTTGCACCTAAAAAGAGTTAATAATGTTTATATAGGCTTCTTAGACTAAACTTGATTGTTTAATGACTAAACTAGACCCATTAAACAAGTCCTAGAGGTGGCACCAGCTTATAATGTTGTTTGGAACCTAATTAAAACTATTTTAATTAGCTTGTCCAAGATTAGGCCCTAATATTAACATACTAATATTTTTAGCCTAATAGCACACCAAGGATGGCTATACGATGCACCTAGCCCATGCACATCCTACTTGGAGTAGTTTACAACTAAACTTCATTAACTTAATAATTAAGGCTTTTAACCTAACCCCTAATTCACATTTAAAAATATTTAATTCATAATTAAATTTTCTAACCCAAGTAAAATAATTTCTCCTTATGTAAATAATATTAAATAATTAATTAAATAATTATCAAATAATTTATTTAATTTTTTAAATATAATTTTTTGGACTTATTTAATATTATCCCTAAAACTGTCTAGAAATAAACATTATACCGATAGGATATTCTTATCTTTTTTGCCTTATTAAGACATCTCTGATTAGATTTCACAAGTCTAATTTATATCTTAAATTATTCTTAATTGTACTTATTCAATTAAGTCCTTCTTAAATTATCTTTGATTTAATATATTACAACTTAATTAGATTCCCAACATGTTAATAAAGAAGATAAATAGTAATCTATGTTTTACACATAACTTACTATTTATGGATATAAATCATGAGCGAGATCTACCAACCTATCATGACTACCCAAATGTTGATAGAATGAAGTGTGACTTCTTCAAAACCTTTTAGTAATAAGCCTATTAGTGTAATATGGTCCATTCAACCAAATATTCCAGATAGAGGATGAACATGGTGCAGTGTCTACTCAAACCCCTATCCATGTTAGATCTTGCAATTCATGGTTGATGATCATAAACCTATTAGGAATTATTCCTTGTAATCCACTATGCTCTAGTTAGAAACTTTTATCTAATTAATCATAGTCAAGATCATTCGAGATATGTGTCAATATCACTTAGAGTGATGAGTCCTCTCTGGATCACTCGTCTATCTGCCATATGGTTCATGTCATACCCAATATCACCTTTATTTTGATATCCATCCATTATGGATTTGTTCATAATGGATCAAAATATAAAACTCCCTATATGAGATGACCTGTTATCTCAAGTCTAAAGATTATTATACATGACTGACACATGAAAACATTTTTCATAGACATTTGAGTGACTTATAGCAAATGGAGTTCTCATTTAAGCTATGTTTAGTGAACTTGTTTCCACAAAAAAAGAACTCATATGCTATCCTCAAGTATCTTATATACTTTAACTTCTATGAGATTAAAGAGTTGTATGCACCTAATGCATGAGGCTTAGCATATACAAGTCTTTATGCATTGCAATGCCTTGTCTTGATAATATGATGACTAAAAACATTTTCAGAAATATGAGTTTAATGCATAAGGATCTTATTGCCATAATTTATTACTATCTTTACAAGGCTTTGCATTTTGAGGGCTTCATCCAATTACTATTTGCATGAGTGCCAATCACACTAATAACATCAAAGAAAAACTTTATTACTATAATTTAGTAAAACATATATAGTTATTTTATTATGTATCCCATGTCCCAATCTAATTGGTTCAGGGGAATAAACCAATGAAGGACTAGGCCATGATCCTAACAAATAAGGCACCAAACACAGTGCTCATTTGCTTTTCTGGATGTTGACTCAAGCATCATCAGTTTTAGGTCATATCTTGACTTTTATAGGATCATTTATTTCGACGCTAGCAAGATACCCTGACACTTTGAAGTATTTAAAGGAAACTGATCCCATTCCATAATTCTAATCAAACTTCTTGTGAAGTATTTTATTAAGTAGATAATTGGCATTTTTTCATCCAAAGATTGAGAAATTCATAATAACTAACATTAAGTGGCCAAATCCAATATTTATAGTTTGAAAACCAATGTCTAAATTAAGAACACACATTAAGGGTATATAACTAATACCAAATCTTGCTATGAAAATTGGAAATCCATGAAAACTTGTTCAATCTTTTAGTATATTGCACACAGATATCATATATAATCTAAGTTTGCATTCATTTACAAATGGACCCTATTAACTTTATAAAGGTAAATGAGGCTCAAATTTTATTAGAGCTCAAATGGCTATTAGTCAAGGAATGATATTTACTAAGTGTGTCCAATTGGGAAAATAAGGATTGATGGATTAGTTTCCTAATCAAACCATCACATCTTTTATTATGCATGGACCTTCTTAGTCACCATGAGAAACTTTGCATAGGTAAGTGACTATTTTAAGAAGTTACTTAGGAGTTTTGACTATGAGATAGGATAGAAGATTTGAATGTAAGATAGGATTCCCATAAATAATGGGATTAAATTTAATATTTTATTTTTCTAATAAATCCCATAAATCATGGGATTTTGATTGTAGTTGCCTTTAGGTGCTAAATGAGTGCTAGGGCTATAGTATAAATATGAGTATTGTAATACTGTAAATTATATAACAAAAAAGTTTTTTTTACCGATCTTCAAAATGGTATTAGAGTTGTAAGGGTCCATTCTTTCATTTTTTTGGGCCTTAATTAATAGCTATTTGTTGAAGGTTCCCAACCTTTATTCTCATCACCATAATCTGTCCCCACATGTTCTTAATTACCATCATTCTAATTTTTCCTTTTCTTTCCCTTTGATTCCTATAATGTTAAAAACAAGGAAGACAATTATTCTAGTCCAATTGTATGAGGTAATCCAATTTCAACAACTGGAGAGTTACAAAGCATTCTAGCTGCATATAATTTAGATAGAAGAAACTAGTAACCACTAGCTTAAGTGGTCACAACTCATTCATATAGTGTTAAAAGGAAAAAGAAAGATCAATCATTTTATGGGTATCCGTCTTAACCTAAGAGATCTAAACTTTGAAGTATGGGATGAGGAGGATTCTATGGTTTTGGCATGGTTGTGGAACTTGATGACTCCCAAAATAAGTGACACTTACATGTTTTTGAGCATTGCAAAAGATGTTTGGGATACAATGTAACATACTTATTCTAAAGCTAGAGATGCAGCCCAAGTCTATAAGGTCAAGGTGAAAACAATGGCAGCAAAACAAGGGAATAAAACTATCACTAAACATGTCAATCAACTGAAATTATTGTGGTCGAAATTGGATCACTATCAGGTGATACAAACCAAGTATCTCAAAGCTGCTGTAGTCTTAAAGGATTTGATTGAATGAGATAAAGTTTATATAACTTTTTAATTGAAATTAAATCTAAAATTTGATCAAGTGAAGATATAAATTCTTGGGAAATCAGAGGTTCCATGTTTTGATGAAGTGGTGGTTTTAATTCAAAGTAAAAAAAGTAGAAGAGGTTGATGCTTAAACCACTAAGCACTAATAGTTCTACCATGGTGGTAGGAGAAAAGGGAATAGCATTTGAAGAAGAGAAAAGAGGTCAATAGAAAACTCAAAGCCGTGATGGACTACTTTGTACTTACTGTAAGAAGTCTCGTCAAACCCATAAAAAGTGTTGGAAACTTCATGGAAGGCCTGCAAGTAGAGAATGGGGTCAAAAAAGAGGATAATTAAAGAACAAAGGGCAATCCCATATTTCTAAAGATTTTTCAAATGAGTAAGGTGGTCTGAACCAAAAAGAGATTAAAAAAGTAAGATCACTTATCAAAAGTTGTGAAAAACATGAAGAATCTCTAAGTACTTATTCTTTAGCAAATTCAAGTAAGTTTCTATCTTCTATTGGATTAAATGTCTTGGGTACAACCTTTACTGACTCTTGAGTCATGGACTCAGGAGCAATAGATCACATGACACACCTATCAAATAAATTTTTTACCTATTCCCTATTTCAAGTGATAGGAAGATGGCCAGTACTGATGGGTTTTTGATCACGATAATAGGTTTAGGAGATGTTAAAAATACCCCATTAGTGACCCTTAAAATTATTCTTCATGTTTCCAAATTATCTACAAACCTAGTCTTTATACAAAAACTCACCAGTGATCTTTGCTGCAATGTGATTTTTAATAGTAATTATTGTATATTTCAAGACAAAGATTCAAGAAAGATGATTGAACATGCTAGGGAAAGGAATGGCCTCTATTATCTTGACGGATCACTTTTGCCAAACATGACCAAGGACAAGTTGTCTCTTCTCTCATAGTAGAGTTGGTTTTATCCAATAAAGAAAAAATCTTGCTCTATCACAATAGACTTGGACATCTATTATTTGGGATTGTTAAAGTTATGTTTTTGTCATTGTTTAGAGAATTAGATTTGAACATTTTCAACGTAAGGTATGTGAGCTTGCTAAACACAAGTGTGTATCTTTTTCGATTAGTAATAAAAAAACTCATATTCCTTTTCATTTTATTCATGGTGATATATAGGTTCTGTCTATTGTTCTTATTATTTTTTGGGCAAGTTGATTTATTTCTTTCATAGACGATTGCACTTGTGTTACTTTGGTTTTTCTTCTTAAGCATAAATCTGATGTTAATGCAATAATCCATAATTTTTATTTCATGATAAAAAATCAATTCAGGGTCAATATCAACAAGTTTGGTCTGATAATGCCAAGGACTATTTCAATCAAGTTCTTACTCCATTTTTTTTAGAAAAAAAAGGATTATACATGAGTCATTATATGTTAAGACTCTATAACAAAATAGATTAGCTAAAAAACAATGGTCATATTCTTGAAAAGACTCGAGCCTTATTGTTTTAAAAGGGTATGCCTAATTTTTTTGAGGGAGGGAGAAAGTAGCTTTTACGGCCATTTACATGATAATTCGTTTACCATCAAGAGCATTAGGCTTCAAGAGTCCTATGGACATAGTTTCCATATTTTAACTGAACCTAAACACAACAAATAACCTTGTGCCTAGGCTTTTAGGTGCGTGTCATGTTTTTCATGTTCACAGTCAAAGTAGAGCGAAATTGGATCTAAGGGCTCTAAAACATGTCATTATAGGCTATTCTTCAACTTTAAAAAGTTATAAGTGCTATTATCCTCCATAAAAAAAGTTTTATGTCTTAGTAAATGTCACATTCAATGAACGAAAGTCATACTTCAACAATCTTTATCTTCGGGGGAGAATTTAACTAAGAAAGATAAGGATAGGGAAGGTTTTTTGCTCAACTTACCATCACTTCCTATATACACACTTTTTACGAATCTATCTAAACCCATGACTAATCCTGTATCTAAACCTGTGTTTATGTCTGAACCTGTGTCTAAACCCATGCCTATACTTGTAACCAGACCTGAACCTATATTGGAGACATTGGGTGAACCATCTATGCCTAATCCTATGGCTGATTCTGCTTTGAGATATGTAAGATTTAGAAAAGGCAAGGTGTTCACAAAGAAGCTGTTCGTGAGCCTATGCAAGTTTAAGAGTTTAACTTAAACTCTTTGAATGAGGTAACAAGTTCCAAACCTAATACTGAATTTCATTTGAATAATGATGATTAAGAACTTCCAATTGCCATTAGAAAGGAACTAAAAAATGCACAAAGCAGTCTTTATATCCACTTGCACAAATTTTGTCATTTGAGAAGTTTTCACTAACACATAGAGCCTTTCTTGCAAGCCTAACCACCATCACTATCCTTACTACCTTATCCAAGGCTTTGTTTAATGAAAAATGGAAACAAGATATGAATATGGAGATGGAGGCATTAGAAAAGAACAAAACTTGGGAATTAGTGAAGTTACTAGAAGAAAAGAAACCAATGGGCTGTAAATGGTTGTATATGGTAAAGTATAGGCAGATAGGTCGATTGAGAGATACAAGGCAATGGGATACACTCAGACCTATGGAATTGATTACTTAGAGAATTTTACTCCTGTTGCTCTCACTAGTAGCAAATTATAGTTGGGGTTTATAATAGTTTGATGCCAAGAATGTTTTCTTGCATAGGGAACTAAATGAAGAGATTTATATAGAGGTTTAGCTAGGGTACGGGAAGAACTTGGTAACTCATACTAAGTGTAAATTAAAAAAAGCCTTATATGGCCTAAAATAGTCACCATAAGTATGGTTCGAAAGATTTGCAAGAGTTATGTTGAATACGGGTACAAACAAAGCTAAGGAGATCACACATTATTTTTTGAACATTTTTTTTAGGGGGAGTTACAACACTTTTGGTATATATGGATAACATAATGGTGATGGTAAATAATGTTAAGGAGAAATAGATCTTAAGTCAATACTTGGCTAAGGAATTTGAGATTCAAAAGTTAGGGAGGCAAAAGTATTTTCTTGGAATTGAGCTTGCTTAATCTAGGGAAAGGATTTTTATCTTTCAATAAAAATATGTCACTAATATTCTCAAAGAAACTAGCAAACAGCATGCAGGCAAGCAAGCACACCATGGATCCTAATATTAAACTTAGGAAAATAAAAAAAAAAGTTACGATAGATAAACAAACGTATCAACACCTAGAAAGAAGATTTATTTATCTATCTTACGCATGAATAGATATAGCATATGTAGTGAATGTGATTAATCAGTTTATGCATGATCTAAAGGAGGTTCATAGACAAGCAACTTATAAAGTACTATAGTATCTAAAGGAAACACCGAAGAAAAGTATTTTTTAAAAGAAATGGAGGATTAGTGCTTAAGTCATACACTGATGCTAATTTTACAGGATCAGTGGATGATAAAAGATCGACCTTAGGGTATTGCACCTTTCTTGATGGAAATCTTGGGACAGAGAAGTTAAAAACAAAGTGTAATAGCTCATTTAAGTGCAAAAGCTGAATTAGAGCAATGGCTAAGGGGTGTCTGTGTGAACTTTGTTAATGCAAAGATTGTCTGACTGTGCCCGTTATGAGGTATTGTCCACTTTAGAGCATTGCACAAATTATTTTCATAATTTTATCTTTAAAGAAAAGGCACCTCAATAAAGGAAGAGTGGCCCTTACTTTAAAAACCATAATCCATATCTTTGGCTAATTGATGTAGGATTATAGTCTACCCCAACTCTAGCCCCTCAAGTAAGGATGTGGACTGTGTAGGTCGAATGGGCATGTTTGCATGGTAATTTAGTGTCAACCATTTATATGCCAAGTGTTTCGTAAGTCTAGTGGGTAAGTTACCATTATGTAGGTCAAGTGGGCATGTTTATGTGGTAACTTGGTGTTACCTATTTATATACCAAGTTTCGTGTAGGTCGATAGGCCTGTTTATATGCCAAGTTTCTTGTAAATCAAGTAGGTAAGTTACCATTATGTAGATCGAGTAGGCATGTTTACGTAGTAACTTGGAGTTACTCATTTATATCCTAATAAGATTCTGTTTATGAGCTTATGGCTTGTCGGTTCCCACAAACGATGCTATTGTTGATGCAATGATTGTTAGACTGCACTTGTTATAAGGTGTTGTCCATTTTAGAGTAGGCATAGATTGTCCTCACAGTTTTGTCTTTTGAGAAAAGGTACCTTAATAAAGGAAGGGTGGCCCTTGCTTTAGAAGCAATAGTCTATATCATTGGCTAATCAATGTGGGATTGTTGTCCACCCCAATAAACTTCTTTGGCTAAAAATCATTCTTAAGGTTTTCAAGATTAAATGGGATGGCCTTATGAGACTCTATTGTTACAACAAAGCTACAATTAGCATGGTTCCTAATCCAGCACAACATGATAGGACAAAGCATATTGAAATTGATAAACACTTTATCAAAGAAAAAGTAGAGAGTGGATTAATTTGTACGTCGTTTGTACCTATAAATGGATAACTTGCTAATATTCTTACTAAAGGACTGAGTAATCCAATGTTTTAGATTATTGTATCCAAGTTAGGAATGGGTGATACCTATTCACCAACTTAAAGGGGAGTGTAAGAAACTGTGTAGAACTAGATGACTATTTTAGGAAGTTACTTAGGAATTTTGACTATAAGATAGGATAGGAGATTTGAATATAAGATAGGATTCCCATAAATAATAGGATTAGATTTAGTGTTTGATTTGTCTAATAAAACCCATAAATCATGGGATTTTGATTATGGTTGACATTAGATGTTAGATGAGTGCTAAGGCTATAATGTAAATATGTTTATTGTAATGCTCTAAAAAAATATAACAGAAAAACTTCGTTTTATTAGTTTTCAACAATTACTTTATATACGCATATATATCCATAATAATAAATGAAATTCGATTAATGTTCAAGCCATTTTCATTCACTTCCATTATGAACAAAGTCATTAAAGTATATATATATATATATATATATATAAAAAGTATAAAAACAAATCTTATTTGGAAATTTGTTGTCACAAAAGTAAATCCGCAAATAAAGCAAACTTTGAGATAACTTACTTTGATGTTCAAAACAGTAAAAAAAAAATTAACTTATCCTTTCATCAATTGAAGTTAGTGCCATCAAATAGGTCTAATTTCACAAACTTTTGAATCATCACTTTATAAGCAGTATCCATCTCTGTGGCCATCTCTAATAACTCTTTAAAATTGTTAGGGAAAATATGTTGATGAATAAATAGAAATGATTTAATTAAAACTTCAAAGCATGATGAATTATTTTTTTTTATAGAGTTATTTACCTTGACACAAAGTTTGCTAACAGGTCTAGGCAATAATACTCCCAGGATATAACAAAGCCTTTATGAGTTCCAACTAGTAATATTGAAGAACTCCTTAATCTCTTATTCTCTCTTTCAAACTTTTGGAATTATTTTGGAATTGATTTGGAATAAAGATTTTGGCAATTGGGGTTGCTATATGTAAACTACCAAAAGACACAATCAAAGAAATATATCTAAATCGAGAAGTTTTTTTCATAAACCATTGCAACTGTTGGCCATAAGATACATCTTTCCATCCAAAAAGTGCATCCTTTCCATCCAACCAATGCAATATTTCATCCAATGTATTTTTTCATAATAGATGGTTGCTATACACTTTTTCATCTAAAGTGGTTATTGGATGACTATAAATAATTTATAATATACCAAAATTGCAACACTGTCTTACACATGATTAGTGATTGAAAATGACTTTAAGATAGTGTTTTACTAGTACAACTTTCTTGAATCTAAGACCTTGGCATTTTCATTTTATATTTATAGGTATTGATAGGTTTTGAATGAAATTTAGTGAATTTAAAATTGTTTATATGTACCATTCTACTAATTTGTTCATGAACTTGTTAGCTCGACGAAGGGTTAAAGGGAAGTTAGGTTTTAGGCATGGTTGTGCTTAGTAGTTTCTAGTTGCAACAAGTTATAAGTTACGTTTTGTAATCCCTGATTTCTTTCTAGTCAAGGCTTTTGTTCAATATATATATATATAGTGAGATATCGAGTGTGAACACTACAATTTGATTTTGCCATATTTAAAAAATTTATAAAGAATAAACATATTTAGGCATTTTAATACACTTACAGAGAAAACGCGAGCCAATTTTGTTAGTAAATTAATTAAAATTTTAGTACATACTATTAAAAACTTGTTAAGCAAGATCTGGTAATTTTAGGCACAATTACATAAATATGATATAGATAAAATAATTAAAACAAGATATCAATACATGTCCCAAAATCTTTATAATATGTATTATTAACGTATCAAAATTTATATAAATATAAAATACTTTAAAACGATTAAATAAGAAAAATATACGAATATAATATGAATACACGAGTTCCTAAGTTAAAGCAAAGGCCTGATCATCTTTTTTATTTTTTATTTTTGGGATAAAAAATCCCATACCCATTTAAGAATTTGGATAAGGCCCGATTTGGATTCAAATGAGCCCCATTTCAGCATGTTTGGACCCTAAAAAGGCGCCAAACGCATTGGTTACCTCTTCAAGTAACCGGAGATGGCATGGTGGAGTTTCTCTTCATTGTGCATAACTCCAGTTAGATCTAGGCAAGGGTCAAGCACCTCGCTGGCCAAATAAGTTTGACCCGATTGAGCATAGGCTTGGGTTTTAATTTTTTTTGTCCTAGATCGACCCAACTCGAAACAGTAATTTTAAGTTAAAATAATATATTTTATTTTTATTTAAATTTGATGATAAAATATATTAATATAAAAAATTTTTAATAGGATGAACAATAATTTGAGCTTAAATGGGCGCGCCAGATCAAATTCGAGCTTAAACTTAGAATTTAAAATTTGTTTAGGTCGTAACTTGGCCCATGCCTAAGTCTACCTCTAGTGCAGCATTGAAGGTTTAATTTATTTTTTTGCCCCCTTTAATTTTTTTTGTTAAAAAATGTATTTTTTATTTATTTAAAATTATGAATAAATTTAAGTAATTATATAATAAAAATATTATTAAATATATGATAAATTTTCATATTAAATAATAAATATTAATATTTTTTAGTGAATAAAGTTTAAAAAATATTAAATAAAATTAAATTATTTAAAGAATAATAAAAGTAAAAGATTATTTT
>JBBYHM010000001.1:3030214-3053956 GCA_038381775.1 Adansonia rubrostipa | reverse complement strand
CCGACTAGTCTTGGATGGCCACCACGAAGTGGCCATAAACTTGGAGTCACCACCGATCATTTTAAGTTAGGCATAATTAGAAGCCTATTAGAAATAATACCAGAGATTCGTTGTTTTAGGTTTGGGAGTTGGTTACGTGTGGGGAAAGATTAGCACCCCCACAACGCCCAAAAATCTATACCATCTAACTATATCTTGCTTGAATCTCTATTTCCTCGGTTCCATTTTTATCATTATTTAAATATAATTCCCTCTAATGCATGAAATTTTGTGAAGATACGAGTTCAGGTTTTAATGAAAATTTTATCACCTATACGCCTCAAAGAGGTGAGAAACATAAGGTTTTTTATGAACATGATCTCCGGATGAGTTTTTAAGAAAAAATTAAATATTTCATGTCCGGCATTAGAGAGATACTGACACGAAATACCATTTTGTGATTTTGAAAATAATTTTTAAAGCATGTATGCTCGAGGTCCCTATAAGAGGAAACGTATTAGTAAGATAGGAAAGAAACAATAAATAAATCCATAAAAATAAATACAAAAAATACATCAAAAGGAGGGATGATCAAAATGTATCTCATAGTTATCTTTGATTATTGATGAATAACCAAGGTGACAACATTGAGACTTAGTCAGATTCAGTGGAAATTTGAGGAGAAAAAGGTTTCAATGACTCAAGAAAGAGAAAAGCTTAGATTTTAGAAGAATATGAAGAACGAGGATGGAGTATCCCCTCAGAAGCATGGGGTTAAAGTATCCCTAAAAATAGAAGTTTGATATTGGATTTGAGGTAAAAATGGGGTTAGAGTATCCCCTCGGAGTGGTGGGGTTAGAGTATCCCTAAAAATAAAAATTCAATGTCATTTTGAGGTAAAAGCAGGGTTAGAGTATTCCTTCGAAGTAATGGGGTTAAATATCCCTAAAAATGAAAATTCAATGTCATTTTGAGGTAAATGTGGGGTTGAAGTATCCCCTCAAAGTACTAGGGTTAGAGTATCCCCGAGAATGAAAGTTTTTGACGTTTAAGAGGAATGGGTCTTTTTTTTGGATAGAAGGATCTTTGAAAATCGGGAGCCAAAGGTTTGGCTAAAATGTTCCTCTTTTGTTTAGCCTTGGTCCAAGTCTAAAGGGTTTAGCTTATTGGAATGAGCCGAGTAGATCATAAGGCATTCGAACGCCTCAATAAGGGCATTTCAAAAATTGGGTTAGAGGATAGCATTGCATCATTTCTCTTTCTGAATTTATTTTGAGCTCATCCGGAGGTCCGGGGGAGTAAATGAGGTATCGTTGGAAAGTAACTCGATGAGGATTAATGTAAAAATATTCCATAAATCCTAGAAAATCACTTTCTAGGCAGAATTAATTTTTCAATTTCAACTTGACTCGACACTGGCAGCATGTATAGGGTAAAGGTATAATGGACTTTGAAAAATCATTTTGGATTCATCTAGGATTGTTAAAATAAGAATAATACCTTTTCAAGAAGGGAATTTCATGAACTCTATGGGAAAAATATTCAAGGGATTCAAAAATGTTCTTTTACTGGGCAAAAATAGCCCAACAGTAAACTACTCACTGGATCTAGGGGTTCCAGACAGCGAAGATTCGAAAAATCATAACTATTTCATCCAAGATGATCTGAAGGTAAATAAGACATCATTGGAAAGGTAATTCAAAACCCTTCAAGGGAAAAATACAAAACATTCCGAATAAATACTTTTTATTTTTTTATAATTTTTCAAGACCAGGCCACTATGTAGCTAGAATAAAATAGGGGAGGTGTTTGGTATTTTGGCTTTCCTTTAGGTTGAGCTCAGGCCATGGACGTTCGAACATCCATAACCAGAGGTTGACATGGGCATCATGAGTTCATTCTAGAATCTCAGAGTAGTTTGGGATGATAGAACAACCCATTAACCATGCCACTATAAGGGTGGTTAACTAAAGACCAAGGGTTCATATTTTTCAACTAAAAGGCTTTATTTCATTTTTGAAAAAATAGCACTTTTATACTCATTCTTCCATGAATCCAGAACTGAATGCTTGTTTTATCCTGAAGGTTGGAAAACCAACTTCGCAAAAATCTTAAGCCCATCTTATTCTCTATGTATGGAAGATAGCATGTGCTTAACTTAGGGAAATTTTTGAAATCGGGTTTTCTAGCACTCATGCATGCATCTCAACATAAGCAAAGTATCACAAAATGATGCAGAATATGGAGGATAGATATGCACAAGCAAAGACAACATTTTTCATAGAAAAAATGATAAACAAATGCATCAAGATGATAGATGCATGAACATACTTAGGATGAGAAAGGAATTTTTATTTCATGAAGCCTATCAAGCTTCTAGAAAATGCATGACCATACGTATGTCATGTTAAGATGCATATTTTAAACATGAGATGAAGACATGAATATGGAAGGAACATGGAAAAAAGTGCACGGACAGAGGCTGTTACGGTGATGAAAATGCAATGGAGCATGCTTAGTTAACCAAACAACATAAAGGCACCAAGAAAAACATCAAGATCCTAAACTACCACAACCAAAGCCACCAAAAATGCATGGAATCCCAAGGTGGCCATGAAAGCATAAAAAGGGTTTATTAAGATGAAATGTATGCTCAAAACAAAAACTACAAAGATCCAGGTAGAGGGAATACACCAAAAAACTTAAACTTCCTTTTTTTCTCGAAGTAGTAGCTGTAGGCTTAATTTGTTCCTTCTTTGCTATTATTTAGCAAGAAAAGGATGAAATGAAGTAGCTTTTCTATGGTTGATGGTGAGGCTTTTTAAGGATCAAAACGTGTGAAAATTTAAGTTCTTGAAGGTTTTCTAGTGGTGGTTTAGGGTAGCTATGGGAATAGAGGTTAAGTTAAGGGTGAAAGGCAATGAAATGGTGTTTTGGTGAGCTTTTGGAGCTAGAGTTGCTGAAGGATTTATGGGGATGGGTGAAGAGTTTTTTTGGGATTGCTGAAGAGGTTTTTTTTATAGCTGAGAGAGTTTTTTTTTCTAAGATAGCTGATTCTTTTTCTTGATTCAGCCCCTTCTTTTAGAGGATAATGCAAAGGGCATTTTTGGTTTTTTCTATATTAGGGCATATCTCCAGCTACCATGTCTAATTAACTCCCTTCTTATTGGTTCTAACATGCTGAGCAAGTAGGCAAAAAGGCTGTAAAAGCCTACAAGCTGGAGATATGCCTACCATCCTCTTACACCCATTTATTTTATGAAAGTAACTTTTGTCATTAATTGTTTGGACTCTAAAAATTTGTTAGAATCTATTAATGAACCCATAGTTAAGGTTTGCAATGTTATATGATAGTTCCTTGGTGCAAAAACATGTTTAAATCAAGTTTTTGGAGGCTGAAAAATGGCTCGAACTAGGTAAAAATGTATTGGTTTATCGATACAGAACATGTTGTATCGATACACAA
Organism: Adansonia rubrostipa; assembly: GCA_038381775.1. Classification (NCBI taxonomy): domain Eukaryota; kingdom Viridiplantae; phylum Streptophyta; class Magnoliopsida; order Malvales; family Malvaceae; genus Adansonia; species Adansonia rubrostipa. The sequence continues at coordinate 3,050,511 of JBBYHM010000001.1, read as the reverse complement.
GGTATATTTTACTCCTGATTATCGATACAATGAGTTGTGTCTCGATACTAAGAGTAACAAATGTTTCCAGTCTCGAGACTTAGAGGCTAGTATCAATACTCCATGGATTTTTAACGATACTCATGCTTGTGTATCGATACATTTTGCCAAAAATTATAACTTTAGCTACTGCCAAGGTCTGTATCAATACAAACATGCCAGATATTGATACCACACCTTGGGTATCGATATCAAACCTTCTTGTATCGATACTGCACATGAAAATTCAAAATTTTGGTAACATGAAAGCCTCGTGATACTTTTTAAGCACCCATATGACCCACACTTACCTTAGGTTCCTCGAGTTGTCTTATCTTGATCATAAAGAGAGGAAAATAGGAATGATTCCGATGAAATCTTGAAAATGCCTTTTGATGCCTCATTTTTACATTTTTCTTTAAAGTTGTTCATAGGCATTTTAGAATTTCCCAAAAAACATTTTCGCCAGGCGATGTCAATCATCCCCCAGTTTTATTTCTATTTTATTTATTTTATCATCTTTTACCTAACTCTTAGGATACCAAAAACTAGTTCGGATAAAGTGAGGTGTCCATAAAGTGACCATGCAAAAGAAATTGAAAATCTTGGTTTTGACAAATTTTGTAATGGAAATGGTATTAGTTATAATTTTTCAGCTCCTAGAACACCTCAACAAATTGGAGTTATTGCGAGGAAAAATAAAACGTTGGAAGAAATGGCTAGAACCATACTTTGTTAAAATAATTTACCAAGGTATTTTTAGGTGGAAGCCATTAACACTTCTCACTACATTATAAATAAAGCTACAGTTAGGCCAATTTTAAAACAAACTCCGTATGAACTTTTTAAGGAAAAAAAGCCTAATATTAGCTATTTTCATCCTTTTGGATGTAAATGTTTTGTGTTAAATAATGGAAAGAATAATCTTGGTACATTTGATGCAAAAAGTGATGAAGAAAATTTCTCTTGGCTATTCTACAAATTCCAAAGCTTACAAAGTATTTAATAAGAGAACTTTAGTTGTTAAAAAGTCCATCTTCTATTTGATGAAGCTAACTTGATCTTGAGAAAGATATTTCTTGATAGTGTTCTTAACCAAGAACATTAAGTTGAAGCACCACACTAAAGGCAAGAACAAAATAATTCAAGATGAAAAAGCTCCAAAAGAAAATGAACTACACGAGCCAACTCAAGTGGGAAAAGAAAGGAATCATCCTAGAGAGTTTACTTATGTCAAAGAAGGTGAGATAATTGATGTTCCAAATCAAGAGATAAGAACTAGATCCTTTCTTAGAAATACGTGTAATTATATAGCTTTTCTTTCTCAAATCGAACCTAAAAATTTAGATGAGGCCCTAAAGGATGATAGTTGGATCATGGCCATGCAAAAGGAGTTAAATCAATTTGCAATGAGTAAAGTTTGAAATTTAGTGGAAAAACCTAGTGATTAGCCCATCGTAGGTGCTAAATAGGTCTTTAGTCAACTCAAGCACATCATGAGTACATTTGTGATTAAGTATAAAAAGGCCCTTAATGCATATTACAACAAAAAAAAGCAAGAAAATTTTTAAAATAATAAATTCGAAGTCGATTTTGAAGAATTTTTATCCAATGGGGAAAAAGGCTTTAGAGGATTACATAAGGAAGATATTCAAAAAATTTCAAGAGGAATTAATTCATTCTCAACAATATGTTACAAAAAAGGTTGCTGTAAATGAGTAAGTGTACAGTAAAAAAATGCATGAGTTCCACAAAGGGAACCCAAGATATCTTGCCATATTTTGTTAACTCATTAACAGCTACAACTTGTTCATGTCATATGTTTAATTTTGTAAGCATCTTATGTAAGCATGAATTGACAACTTTGATTAAAAAAAAGAAGAAGGTGAACTCATTACATAACCATTGTATTTTAAATTAATGGACAAGAAATGCTAAAATGGAAAAGTCAAAAGAATATATGATGAGTATTTCATAATGCCTTGAAGTCTTCAATGATGTTGTTTAACAATTTATGGGTCATTTTTGAAGCTTTCAGAAATAGCTTCAAGATCTTAAAAATATTATGATATGGCAATTAAAGGTCAATAATGATTATATGAGAGCTCAATACCCTAAGATTGAAGACGAGAAGAGTAGTAAGTAAGAAGACTTTGAAAAATGTTTTCTCAAAGAATATAATATTGCTTGATCCTTCACATGTAAGTACTAAAAGGTGTCCTCAATCTTTAAGAATGAAACAAGCTTTAAAGCAAAAAAATAAAAATAAAAAATGTTTAAGCTATAAACAAAAAGGTTATACAAAATGCGCTTGCCTATTTCAAAAGCAATCTAAGTAATGTTTGACGTTTAATTCTTTTAATTTTTTTTATGAATTTTAAGTGTTAAGCGTTGTGTTATAAAAATATATGTAGCATTTTTTTTATTTTTAAATATTTATCTTTTTTGAAGGCGTGATTTTAGTCTAGAGATGGTATTAAATCTTAATATTGCTAAAACTTTTTATTCTATTTAAATAGATAATTAATATTCTAAATTTTTTTAACTTTGTCGAAAATGTTATTTAAAATGTTATAAAACAATTTTTTTTATTAATCTTATTACAAATAGGGATGACTTGGAATATCCATACATGTAGAATTTAAATGCAAATCAAAATTGATGTCAAAGACAAGGAAATATATCTTTAGAATCTCATACTACAAATTTTAGGGTAAAATAATTAAACTTTTATATGATTTATTTGCTAATATTGATAAAATTTTATATTAATATTTTATTTATGAGTTCTTAATAAATATTCATCATTGATATCATTTGACTTTTTTTTAGGATTTAGTAACGGTAGTGCAACAATTGTCGAATGGAGCTAACAAAAATGTTCAACCAGGATTGACTTATATTCCTACTCTTTGTCTCATAGGTTTTGGTTTTGTTTGTCAATTATATTTTGTTGACACATTTTATGTTTTAGTCTTTGTCTCATGATTCTGGTTTTGTTTGTTAACTATATTTTGTTGACAAATTTTGTGTGAGTTTCGATTTATTTAATGAGAGTCTTAGAATTTCTAAACTGATATGTTGCTTGTGTTCAATAGAAGCAAGGCTTCTAATTTAGTATGAAATGAATGGATAAGGATATTGGCCTTTGAATTTTCATTATTAGAGCAAATCTACAGCCTACAATCAATTCCCTTCGTGTTTCAGATAATAAGAGAATACTTCACATGATTAAGGTAGACATTAGGAAAGGTCTTGATATTCCTTTATAAAGATTTAGTCCATAAAATCGACCATGTTAGTTAAATGTGGACGACAATGAATTGGGATCAAGAAAACACACTTTGTTTCATAATAAAATTAAAAATACACATTACATACACTATATCTTAACTCTATAACAACATAGACTATAATATTCATTTTCATCCTGCTTAAATTTTAAATTCTTCGTTTTGACTGTACAATATATTCTTTAAAATCATAAACTCTTGACAAGATTGTATACCTTACCAGATATGGTCATATATTTTGGTAAAGCCATTAATAGATGCTTCTTTTACATAACATCATTCGACTATCTCCTGAATAGAACTTATTGCCAAGGAATGATATCCTTACAAAACAATCCAGATGAATAAACTATACGACGCGATCTAACATTCCTGTCTTAGCATGTAAAGGAGTCAAATTATTGTTTCAAAGGCTCAGAAATATCTTGCATTTATTTCTCAATGCATAAACAAAGCATATTTGCTTTCTTCATTCAAACAAGCATAAGATGATCTACAACACTCTGCTAATTCAAGCATTTATAACTGGCACCTTATTAGAAGACTATGAAATGTCCAACGCATCAACTAGTGTCATACAACGATTACTCCATATAGCTTCTACCCATGTTTCCATTTTTTGCCTCTAGTGCACTAGCCAAAAGTGGCCAAGCCTTTTCATAAACTGCATTAGATAGAAAGAACAAAATAGCAAAAGCACCATTTTCTTTGTAGTTTTCTTGTAATAAAAGAAGTTTATATTTGATACATTTCCCTGTATAATTCTATACACAATCAATTAATTACCATTTCATTTTGCTAAATCATAAGGATAAAATCTAATGCTTTTGGCCATTAATGAAACAAATTTGAACTCTAATACAAGTATTAGTTGCAGAATATAAAGGGAGAGTAGGTTAGAGACCCAATCTATTAAGCTGTCTTCCATTTCACTAGTAAGATCAACAAGTTGCTTTCCAGTTCTGAGTTTTAAGAGCAAACCCCAAATAAGCATTTTCAGTAATTTTTGACATGTGGTTAATTGTATATTACCTGCATAAACCTTGATTAATTCATTTACATTAACTTTTGGTAACAAATTGAACACATTTCACAGTTTTAACATAGTAGAGCACAAGTAAGATAGACATTAACTAGAATAAATTCACAATTATATACTCTTATCTATATTCAGGGTAAGCTATAATCAGGTAAGCAATGTCCAAGGGACATTTATGCAAGTGAGGACTAAAAACTTAGAAGTTCGTAATTGCAAAATGCCTTTAACTTTATTTTCAACTTTTACTCAACTTCGTTTACTTGTAAATAGTAAGTATATCATGATTCAGAGGAGGCTTTTCATCAATAATAAAATCAAGTGAAGCATATATCTATTGTAACCTTGCACCCAAACCCTTCAAAGTTGTGAGTTTTTTGGTGCCTTGCAGAAAAGACCAAGCTATATATGCACTCCCTTTCTCATCTTTCAAATAAAGCTTTAACTTTCCACGAAACTAGAAGCTTTAATTTTGAAGTTAATTAGATTTGACATTAAAATAAAATCAAAAAGAAAGAAAGAAACCTCAGTTGCTAGTGAACTCATGGTTATAATCTTCACATCCCTAAGCAAGTCTTCCACTCTTGTATATGGGTGAAAAAAAGGTAATAAGTAACCAAATTAATGGTCAACTAATCTAATCAACTAGCATTTTAACCATAAGGGTAATATCCTGAAAATACGACACCAAATTTAATCAAATGACATATCGATCTTCTCATTTTGTGAGTACCATTTTTTTGAAGGAACTTGAACAAAACCTTTTAGCTTTCATGCTGAGATTTATTACCTTCTCGTATGGAATATAAGACTAAATATATAGAGTGCAACAAAAGATGTGATGCTCAGATTAATTATATATATTTAGAACATAACTTCATAACAGCTCAACCCAACCAAATGATATATTAGTTTCAACATATACAAAAGAACTCATGAACCACAATCAAGGAACCAAATTTCCCAAAAAAAAAAAAAAAACAAATCTACGTGCACTTAAATCACATAAAAATAAATCAAAGAGAAAGAAAACAAAAGGGCAATTAGTCAAACCATTGTAAAATAGAATGATAACTAGAATCTCGAAAGAAGGGTAGCCTGAACCATGGCCTTTAATATGGATTTTGGAAAATCCTAAATTTTTTCCCTAAAACTTGAAAAGAGACAAGTTAAGCAAATAGGACTGAGCAGTCGGTTCGATAAGAAAAAATCAAAAATTGAATTAACCGAATTTGTTAGAGGAACTGATCGAACCGGTCGACTTTTATGAGTATAACTGAACTAACCAAGTAAACTAAATTTTAGTCAGTTCGATCGGTTTGTTAAGTCAAAAAGGTTTAAAATGACAATTTATCTAAACTAGCATATAAATGGACCAATATTACCTACAAATGAAACCTATATTAAAACAATGCATAAGCAATATTAACTACAATTTAAGCTTCAAATTAAAAGGAGTTAAGAGGGTCTACATAAACAACATAAATTCAAACTAGTTTATAAATGAAAATGAAGTTTAACAAACGATACAATCCAACTTGCAAATGAAAATGAAGTTTTAACAAGAGTACAATCCAACTTAAAGAACAAAACAGATAAAGTCTAAAGTCTTCCACTTGCAGCAAACATCTTTCCTAAGTCAAAAGGCCACAACCAATATTACCTACAAATATAATGAAAATATGTTAGTAAGAATACAATACACAAGCATTTAGTTATATAATCTTGTAATCGAAACCAATATTGTAAAAAAAAATCCATAATAATCATCAACCATAATTTTTCAGCCAATGTTTTCTACATTAAAACCACTCCATAACCAATCCATAATAAACCTAATCTTGTATGAGCAGTCAACATTATTGTGTAGCATATCCTCAAATTAAAACCAGTCCATAACCAATCCATAACAAGCAAATAGTCAGACGCATTACCTTAAATCCTCAAGTGATAAACAAATATTTTTTTCTAATCAATTATGGGATTTAATGCAATCTTTGACATATCTACAAATATAAAAAAAAAAAACAAAAGTAAGCCTAAAAAATATAACAAATGGAAGAAAAACGAAAGTAAGCTTTAAAAAATAGTAAAAAGTATTACCTAAGTCAAATTTATCAAGTTGTCTCACAGCCTTTTATGGTTGAAATACATTAAAAATAGATGATTTGCATCTGCAATCTTAAGCACAGATAAGAGCTTGCATAATCTTAGGAGTTAAAGAACTTCTATATGCATCGAGCACACATCTAATAGTGCTAAAAGCATATTCAAAAGCTACTATAAATATGGGCATCACCAATACATCACAAGCTATATTGGAAAGGGTAGAGAACCTATGGCTACTAAGTTTCTACTATAAAAGAACATCAAAATCTTCATCATCATTCTTAGGTTGTTCACTTAAATATCTATTCAATTCTAACTTGTTCTCTTCTTTGCTAGTTTCAATCTTATACCTCTTATACTCAGCCTTAAAGCTTTTTTTCTTTTGTGACACTTTAGTTTTAGTGATCGGTTGCATAACTTCACTCACCTGACTACTATCACAAACATCCTTAGAATGAGCTTGAAATTTCCTATTGTATTCTTTATACAAATCCTCTAGTGTTTCTTACACTTTCTTCATCATCATAGAAACTTTGTCACAAGATTATATTTTGATAAAGCAATATTTGACAAAAAGAAGTTTCTTTAATGGATCAAGAATAGCAACAACATACACCAATATATTCATTTTCTCAATATTTCCCTAATACTTTTCATATTTATCCTCCATTTTCTTTGCCATTGCATTCAATTCAAAATCAAGATTAAATTGCCATTCTCACAAAGTTAAAGAAATTATAGCAATTTGATCAAGAAAATTATTGCAAGCGATATAAGAAAAACTTATGACCTTTATTATGAGGTCATAAAACTTTTCCAAGAAAAGGCAAAACTTCCTAATAGCCTCCCAATCATTTTGATCAGGTACCCTATCTCCCATAACAAGTTCACTCCTAGAAGAAGGATCAACTTTGTCAAATGCTTCAAAGGCCCTTTTAAACTTTTAGGCTACATTTAACATTAAATAAATGGAATTCCATCGAGTGCTAACATCCAAAGACAATAGACTTTTAGTCTAAATATGTTCATTCACAACACACTATTAAAATTTAGTCAGCCTAGAAGGTGATTGTCTAACATATCTGAATTCCTCTCTAACACGAGCCATTAATTCATTCATTTCCTTTAAACCATCATAAGCAATAAGGTTCATTATATGTGCAATGCATCTTATATGCATATATTTGCCTCCTAGTATACTAATTCCTAAATTATTGAACCTTTTCTTTAAGTATGAGATTGCAACATCATTGGAACTAGCATTATCAAGAGTAATAGTGAAAACCTTATCAATCCCCCAATCATGCAAGCATTTCTTAACTGCCTTACTAATGGCTTCACCTTTGTGACTAGACACAGGACAAAAGTTTAATATTTTCTTATTTAATTTTCAATCTTTGTCTATAAGCTATAAAACACATATAATTTTATCTTTGTATTGAGGTCCATATGTCAATTGTAAGAGATTCTCTTACAGAAGATGATTTCATAAATTATCTTAGGTTATTTTTTTCACCAAAATAAATTTCATAACAATCCCTAACAATGGTCTACCATGATGGCATACGAAATCTAAGATAAGTAAGAGACATGCAACGCCTAAATCCTTTCCCTTTCGCAAACCTAAAAAGCAACTCATTTATAATTATCATATCAATTACACCTCTTCTAATAATATCTTAATTAAATGTCCAACTGCCTAAAAACCCTGATCCTCCTGAAAGTAAAACTAACTCCGTTTGAGTACCATCACCACAACCATGAGGGATCTTTTTACAAGAACCTAAATGATTTTTCAACAAAGCCAGTCCATTGCTTTTCGGATTTGCAAAATATTCTCTATCACAGTAATTGCATCTAGCTTTGAACTCACTTTTCTCATTAATAAATTTGGTCAAATGATCCCATACCTCAAACCATTGCTTAAAAGGTCTCTTTGGCACTTTAGGGCTTGCAGCTTGAGTTCCAATTCTTGATCCTTCCTTAACCTTGAGAGAAGGGCATTGAAGGCTTGATTTTGTAGTGGGATTAGGTGTTGGATCCGAAGTATTTTTAGTAGACATCTATAGAAACAAAAAAAAAATCCAACAAATTAAAGTATAAAGCAAAGCCATAAATCATAAAATTAATGCAATGGTCACAACCTTAATTATATCATAACTTAATTGATTGATTTAAGTGTAATTTGTTTAAAAAAATTATATTAATTTAAGTATAAAAAAAGTATATTGGTCTATTGAAATGCATAAAAGACCTAGTAAGAGTTATATGGATATAGCTTATTGATCACCTAAGGGGAAGCTATTTCGTGAATTCCCTAAAGTATAGAGATTTTATGGTCAAGTTTTGTTGACTGATGGATACAACTTTATGCTAGAAATAGATCATAAGAAATGGACTAACATTATCCAGTTCTAGTTTGATCTATTAGATAAGTTGATGAATATTGTGAAAGATGCTTTAGTTAGTTAATGCTAACACATAGTGATCCGAACTAAAGATCTTCATTCTTCTATTTGCTAGTGTTTAAGATCATAGTGGACTTAATTCTACTTAATACGTTTCACTCAAGTTTCAATAGTTTTAAGTGAATAAAAAATCAAAGAATCTCTTTAAAGTCTTCAAGAAAGGCCTGAAACCCCACTGATTGAAAATAAAGAATAAAACAAAATATGTCCTAAGTCTGTTCCAATGCCAATAGGCTAAGTTAACATTGTTTTAATCAAAACTACTTGTCTTATCTAATTTAACATTGTTTTTTCATTTAATATTTATTCACTCAATATTTGATTTCCTTACTTCTAATTTAGGTTTTAATCTTACCTTGGTGCAGAAGATTTGAGGATCGTACAAAGCAATAAAGAAAGGCAGTCACAGATGGTCGATGGAGACGAAGAGCAACTTAAGGTTTTGTTTGGGGATGGAGCTGGGAGAGGTCCCAACTAGCTAAACAGTATAGAATGTCAACTTTGAGGTAGAGGCAACGAGCTTAATGGATGGCTTTTGAAGAGTAATGCATCGAGTAACAAGCTTCGCTACTTAAGGTTTCTATTTTTATTTTTAATTGATTTTTTTGTTTAATTGGGTTGAAATTAGGAATTGGTAGTAGGTTAAGGTTAAGTTTTATTAGTTTCTTGGGTCTTAGGCTAGTGGGTTGTATATTTGGTTTAGGTATGAGTTTAAGTGGCGTATTAATATATATATAAACATATTAAATATTAAAATTTCAGTTAATTAGGTTAATGCGATTAATGATTTTACTAATCGATAATCGATCAAATTAGTCTACTAAACCGACATAAAAAATCAAGATAACCATTAAACTGAATTAACCGAACTCACCTACTCGAATTCCTTCGGTTAAGTCAATTTGAACTGACTTATGCACAGTCTTATGAGCAAACCCTAAATTTTTCCCTAAAAATCCAGTGTCGCATATGAAAAAAGACCAGACAAGTGAAGAAATTTTAGTAATTTTAATTAATATTAATATTAATTAAATTTAAATGAATTTATTAACTTTTATTTTTAAGGAGCTGACTACGTTTTCTTTTACTCATTAATGACATGTTAACTTATGGTTGATAGTTTGTAACACCTATCTTAGTGCATCAAACATAATGGCTTTATGTATATACTAACGTTTTTATGCAATTCTAATGAAACATGTTTTACAAATTTAACAAATAAATAACAAAAGGATTTACAATGAACCTTACAATCATATGTAATTTTTTAAATAATTTATAATGAACACATGTAATTTTGTTGAAAACAACATTTAAAACCAGTGAGCCATTTTAAAACTAGTGCGGCAGTTTATATCAGATAAAAGTAATATTTTATGTAACAGGCAATATTTATATGTAAAGTGATTATATGTTATATAATTATGATGAAAACTTTTTATGTGATATTTTATGTAACTCATAATGCTTATGTGTAAGATTATAATGTTTTATGTAATTTTGATGAAAATTCTTTGTTAATGTTTTATGTAATTTTGATAAAAAACTCTAAGATAATGTTTTATGTAACTAAAGTAATATAATAAAGTTTTATGTAATTAAGATGAAATCACATTTTACAAATCTAACAAATAAATAACAAAAGGAATTGCAACAAACATTACCATTATATGTAATGTTTTATGTAATTTGTAATAAGTACATATAATCTAATTGAAAACAATATTTTAAAATGGTTGGACAATTTACAAACCGACGCAAGTAATGTTTTATGTAACTCAATAATATTTTTATATAAAATGATAATATTTTATGTAATTCTAATGAAAATCACTGGTAATGTTTTTATGTAACTGGTAATATTTATATATAATATCATAGTTTTTTATATAATTCTAATGAAAATTTTTAGATAATCATTGGTAATGTTTTGTAATTTTTATATCTTGTGTGGTAATATTTTATATAAAACTACTTATGATAATAATTTACGTAATACATAATATATTTTATGTATTACTACTGTGTATTATTTTTTGAAAATATATTTATGTAAATTACAAAATTTTATGTGAATATAATAAATATGTGTATTACTATTTTTAATTATTTTACATTATAATTTATGTTTTTTTTTCTTTTTGTAATGATATGTGTAATTATAATATAAATATGTAATACTTATTACTATTACATACCTTTGATAATAACTCATGTAATATATAATATAATTTTTATACGTATAATATTTTATGTAATACTATTGTGTATTACCTTTTTGTAATATATTTATGTAATTTATAAAATTTTTATGTAAATATAATAAATTTATGTATTACAATTTTTATTATGTTTTATTATAATTTATATTTTAGTTAATGTATATATATAATTGTAATAAAAATATTAAATACTTACATCTATTACCTTTCGTAATAGCGTATGTAATAGATAATATAATTTATATAACCGTAATATTTATTGATAATTTTTAATTTTTATTTTCAATTATAAAAATTGATGTAACTTGTAAAGTATCTATTTAATAGTAATAATATTATCTAAATTTTGATAATAATATGTGTAAAAAAAAGTTAAATTTTGTAATCTGCTCTATTTATTTCAGGATTTTAACAATTTTGCTATCGAAAACCCCACACTATAAAAGATTACAGTAAAACTCTCTGATATTAATGTCGTAACCTTTCAAAGGGGCTAAGGAAATATGTAAGTGCTGAAGCTTTTCCAGCTATGAAAAAAGGCATCAAACCAAACAGTTGAAAGATTCAAAGAAGGTTGTTTGCTACTGTCAGTCCAACCTTAATTTGAGTATTATTAGCCTATTATTAGATAGACAGCACTCGAAATGGAATAATACTTGATTTTTCTCATTTAATTTTGTTTTAGATGCTATTGGTTAAATCTTTATCTAATTTTATTGATCTTCTTTTATTTAGGTTTTGTTTCATATTACAGTTTTTAAGGTAAAAAATTACTAAATGGATAAAATTTTTTAATTTTTATATTTAAAATTATAGTTTAAATTTAAACTAAAAAGTCAAAAAAATAAAGCTTTTGTGATTTAAAAGTTGACTTTATATAAAATAATTTTATTATTATCATATCTCTAAATTTTTATTATTTTAAACATATTTTTTTTGACATTTTAACTCTTTATGATATTTTTTTCATAATAATATCAAATACCTAAAAATTTTTTAAATTATATTTTTTATCATACTTTTAAAACACATTTTTATTAAATTAAATATTTTTTAACATAAATTTTTTCAATAATAATACTAAATTAAATGTTATATTATTTTACTATCTTATTTAAAATCAATTTCGAAACGTACGTATCGATACCTTGAATTTAGTTGATTTAAAAGCCATATGAGATACAAAATAACGTTTCAATAAAAAAAATCCTCATCAATTATTAACCTAGGAACTAGCGGACAGAAACGCAGTATAATAATAGCTTAGTAGAACAATAGCCAAATGGAAAATTTCCTAGGAATCTATGTAATGCTGAGACCTGAATGATTATGTACCCCATTATCTGCCAAATTTGCTCTAATTTTATATAATTTGAGTTGTTTGTAGGTGAGATAATGAAATAATTACTTGCTCAAAATTTACCTAAAAAATATTAAAATATTAAAATTATTTTTTATATTAATATTTATATATTTTATAATTAAATTTAAATAAAAAATTATTTTTTTAATTGTACGGTAATTCGAAATAGTTTATTAAGTCCCATCCATTTTATATCGTATGAGTATCCCAACCTTTAGACGTGTTCAGATGCAATGAATCATCAGTTGATTTCTCTAGTAACTCCATGGTTTCATTCGGTTCAACTTGTTGAAAATCAACGAAATCCTTATTGGGTTCTGAAAATTAACCACTGAAGTTTATCGCTTAATTTCTTATACATATAATTACTTCATGTGAGGGTCCGAAATCCCCCTATTGTTGGAGATTCTTCTCTAAAACTCCATAATTACCTCGGAAGTATTTATGATCGAAGAGAATTAAATAGGGAAAAAGAAAAAAGAAAATTTTAGATTTACTTACTATTAGGTAAAGTGGAAATAACACCCAAAGAGACCCACCAATGACTAGTATCAACCCACTACTCTTCTCGGGCCTACCACTCACGCAGGGGGAGCTCCCAAAGTCTCCGCTTGGCGGCTGGGGCCGATGCCTGCTTCCTCTCACCGGTCACCACCGCCGCTTAACTTCCACCACCCACCACTGTAGCTTCACGTGCACATGGATTAACATTTTTGTGACCTTTTATGCAAGATATAATAATACTCGTAGGATTGGCAGGACAGAAGGAAACATGAGATAACTTCGATCAAAATATTTGGTGGTCTTTTTACTATATGGTCTAAGGCAAATTAATTCTTATATTATAAACATTGAAGCTGAATAATTAAATCTTTACTCTTTTAAAATCAAAGAAAAAGATAAGATCGTAAACATCACATCAGTTTTTTTAACTGTTCACTTGATATCAATTATTGAATTTTTTTTATTTTAATTTAAAAAAAAAATAAAGATTAAATTATTCAGTTTCATAATATAGAGATTAATTTGCCTCAGATAATACGATAGATGGACCTCCACGATACTTTGACAAACTTTTGCGAGTTTATAACAAAAATTTTTGGTGTTTGTCATTGTGGAAGAATAAATAGTGGAATAGACTCCGGAGTTTGAAATGTGATACTAACGTGATTAGTTAGCTGCAAATATTGATCACTGCATAACGAAAGTTTATAAAATAGTTTGGCTAATTACTTCAGTGAATATAGTATTTACATGATAAAAATCCTGGCTAGCATGACAGTTTCTCCAATTTTTTAGTTTTTAGTAACTCCAAAATTGTTGGCTTTTTCAGGGGTTAAAGTGTTAGATTTGTTGTTTGCAAGCTCGGAAGATCAATCTGCTAAATGCCATTTCCATTGAAAATGAGCTTCCTTTTACCACATGGGTTTAATTAATAGGCATTTACAATTAAAATCTCATCCTTTTGGCCATGATTAGTAGTAATCACCAATCGCACAAAGCATGTCTGATTCATGGTGATTTTTTAGCGGAGAATTAAATAGTGGCAGGAGTTGTCCCAAATAATGGTGATGGTATGGTAGTTATTTGGTAAATTTTTGGCTTTCATTGCGTTCGATATTCACCACAATTGATGATAATAGCATGTGTTCCGTCCGCAACCGCGATAAGCGCTAGTACCACTGCAATTTATATCTCTGCCTTTTAGCACCCTTGCCCACCATCCGATCACTTGGATTTCATTTCCTTTCCAACTCCGATGCAGAAAGGACTTTTGTCTCTGTGAGCAAGCACACACAGCTGGTTTCAGTGTTGAATGGAAACAGGCACTTCCAATGCTGTTTTGCTGTTATTGGAGTTGACATATTGCAGGAAACAGCTTTATTTTCTTCGTCTTTTTAATTATATCGCAGAGCAGCTCCCCTTTCAAGTTTCAATCATTCCAAAAGATAAATTAAGGATCCACACTAACAATCAGCAACTTTGGCGTGGAATAACAATTTTAAAAATTGGCCTGATTACTATTTTGTGCTCAAAATTTTGCATTGAGTTATAGGGAAAGTTACATGTTGAAATGCTGACACATGGCCCCATTTTGCTGAACAGTACAGAACAAAGGAAACTGCTAAGGAGTAATGGCAATTAACAAAAATTCTGGCTTCATATGAACTTGAACATGAACAAGAACCTTCTTAGTCCTAAAGATTAATTTCCTTGCTTTTCAAACTTTCCATGACTGAACTAGTAGTCAGTCGAAAAGGGCTTAAATGACTTGAGATCAAGAATAACCCCTGCAATAGAACCTGCACCTGCAGCTATGGTGATAATAAGGCAAGCACTGCTGAGTATTTGGAGGCAAAGCCATCTGGTGCTCCATTTTGGTATCTTTTTTTGCGAAATGTACATCTCTACTGGGAAGTAAACTGTGAGTGGCCAGAATCCAAGAGCCCCCAAGAGTCCAACAATATCATTAAAGAAGGGAAGAAGCATAGAGATCAAAGTTGTTAGGATCACAAAAAGTGTCCTCCAAACCAATCGGAAAAGGTTGAGATTGTAAGGTCGAAGGCCCGGAATAGGGATCCTGATATCTTTGGTAATGAATTCACTGTCTGGGAACTTTTCTGCTGCTGATTTCTCAATGAAGGCAAAAAGGGGTTGGCAGTAAACTTGGAACGCACCAACAAGGTGAATTACAACGGCAGCATTAGCTATGTCAAGGAGCCAGAACGGGTTATAGAATCCAAAGCCGGTTAGAAGGTTTCCAGGGGACATGTCTCCGAAAGCAGCATAGCCCATGCAACCACACAGCATGTAGAAGAGGGTTGTCACTGCAACACTTATCAAAGTTGCCTTTTTCATTGTCTTTGATTCTGATGGTGGAGCCTTAAGCGTGTCCTGTAAAAAATACCATATTGTTGAGTTCAAGTTTTATTCCTATATAACGTAAACAAGTTAAAATGAAGTCACATACCTGGATTTCAATGAGTATAATGGAGTAAGAATAGGCAAAAGCTATGTCTCCAAGCGCCTGGAAACTCCTCCATATTTTTTGTGTTTGAGTAACAGTTCCAACACTTATTCCGGTCAGGCTTCCCCTAATTTTACCGGTTTCTGGTAAAGTAACCAAACAAAACACCTTAATTTTTTTTTTTTTCCTAAAAAGTTCTTCTTAAGATTAGGTTGCATTTTAAGTGTCTAAACTAAAGAAAGAAAGCTGTTAATACCTGCTACTTTAGCAATTCCAAGACCAAGTCCAATTGTTGAGTAAGTGAAGGACATAACAGCAGCAACAATTGAAAGCCACCATAATTGATCAAAATCAGGAATTTGAGAGAATATGATTTCAGCAATGCCAAAAGCTATCATATAAGGGTTGCTATTCATGTGACATGGATTTTTGCCTCCACTAGCATGGAAGCAATAAGACCTTTTGATAGCCCTGTCTCAAAACAATGAAAAAGAAACCTGTTAGCCTAAAGAAATACAAACACAACTAAAGGACCAAAGCAAATCGCCCTGGATTTTTCTGTTAAATTAAAAATTGGAAGTTGGGGGAACTCACATCATGCTAATTGATGATGCAATTGTGTATCCAATGGCAACTCCAAAAAGGTTCAAGTATTGAACCCACCCACATATCTTGACTTTAACCCCACCTGAAAAGTAACCAAAGAAAAAACAGTATGTTAAAGAAGAACCTCATTTTGCTAATGCCATTGGAAGTTTAATTTAGTTTTACCAAGATTTGATCTGACAGCTTCCATGTAAGTATAGTTTCTCCTTCCATTGACAGGGTCACCAGAGCGGTAACAGGCAGCAAGAAGAGTAGAGGTGTAGTAAGTTACAAAAGAGAACAAAAACATCACGGCTGGACCAGCAATCCATCCAAGCTGAGCAGTGGCCCAAGCCAGGGACAGGACACCAGAACCAATCACAGCTGTAATAATATGAGCACTTGCGGTCCATACAGTTCCTGTCAAACCCAAAAACAGTAACATAAGAGTTTGGTTTGGTAAACTACAGTAGAAGCTGTTTTCTTTTTTCCCCCTTCTTTTCAACTTCATAAAAAGTTGAATTCCAAATGAATTTACATTTTAATAAAAAGTAATAAACAGCAAAGGAATCTTGTTATAAAACTTCCTGGAACTTACCAGTTCGCTTGAGACGGCCATCGTCATCAAAGCATTTGGACCCGCCTTGGGGAACCACATCAATGGAGAGGTCAAAAACTTGGTTGCTGTGAAGGTGGTTATTTCCAGCAACGTTCTCTCCCATCTTCCTTAATGAAAAAAAAAAAAAAACAAAAATAAGCCTGTTTTCCTTATCTGATAAACAAAAATGCTTCTACTGTTAATGTCTAAACAAATCTTACTCTCAAAGTTTGTTGCACGGAACACTATCTAGCGAGGAAAATTTATTATGCCAAAGTAGCAGAATTTAAAGAGACTTAGGGATGGTGATCTTTGAAGTTTGATTTATCAAAGTAGCGACAACTTTTTTACTGACACGCAGATTTTAAACACCTCCAAGCAGTCATAAAAACCTAAATGGATCCAGAGGAGGGGGAGGGTCTTCCTGGAGCTGGAAGGCTAAGGAGAAAAGAGAGAAGGAAGTGGGATTGATTTGGGGTGAGGAATGGTGAACGCGAGTTGAGTATATATAACTGCTGCGGGTTGGAAGAAAAAAAAAAAAAAAAAAGGAGTTGCAGAGTATAGCACGTGGTCCAAATGACATAGACAACCGCGTCTCCCCCCATTCCCACCACAACTTGGCCCCAGCACCACTCAGATAACCAAATATTAGCATATCCTATCAGCCTCTTTACATATCGCAAACATTACCCACAAGGAAAGGTATAGGACTTTCCTACAAGCGACACCTTTTACTTTTAAAATTTCAACAGTAAGACATACCTGCAGTTTCTAGTTTCTTGCAGGTGAGATTTAATAGCCATCATATTACAATCGTTACATTTTATGGTTCAATACAATTCATTTTGCTATCAATATTCATTTCAATTATTATGATAGTATTCGTTACGTCCGCAATCTCCGTAATATAATCCATTACCATCTATAATTAACTAATAATTTTAGTGCTTTTGCAAAATAAGTAAAGAAATGGCTATATTCATACCTTCGTTATTGCCTCTCCTGTGAAGATAGCTGTAACAAGAACTGTATCAAAAGAGATAGAAGAGGGGAAGTTTGTACTCTCATCGATGGAATTTGGGTTGCTTATATAGCGGAGGGGAAGACCTTCTAAAATTAATAAATTAATCTACGTATATATCTCTTTAAAGGACCACCTCTGATTCAAAAATTCTCCCCTCCATCCTTACTAAAGGGGAATAAGGTTCTTTTTCATTATTTTTCATTTATTCATGATCCCAAAAAATTGAATATAAAGTTGATTGAGAATTGAATAATAATAAGAATAATAATGATAATAATCAACTAATGACAGTCACATGCTTTCTTTATAATAACTAAACAACAAAGAAGGCTCCACCGCTCAGACTATAAAAGAAACATTGCAATCAGCAAAAATATAACATTGGCATTGGTAGGTGGACAATCAGAATCTAATTCGCGACGTTAGTTCCCAATGAATAAGGAAAGAAAGGTGATTAGCACAAAGGAATTTAACCATTTAAGAAAGAGAGAGAGCATCTTTGAATTCCGAGGAAAACACTTCACCGGATGGCAAGCCAAAAACTTAAAAACCAACCTTTCAAATGCCTCTTGTGGAATGGCTTCAATCAAACTGTCCTGCAAATTGCCTTGCCATTCATTTTCTTCTTTTGTAATCTTTCGCAATCAATTTGAACCCCATTTTCTTGGGAAAATAAGGCATTTTGATCTCCGGCGGAAAAATAGTCAATTAAATTCAGAATTTAAAACTTAATTAAATTAATTCATATAATCATCCACGTTCTCTAAAATTTTTAATCGTTTAATAATCGGTGTTGTGTTAATATTTATTAAATTAGAAAAAAAAAAAAGGCAAAACGTGGCACGCAACAAAGGTACCTAAATAAAATACCATATTTGCTAATAAGCAAGGTGCGTTTCACCTTTTCGAACGGATAAATATGCCGACTTTTTATTAACCTTGCCTATACTCGAATAAAAAACAATATCGACGTTACACTCACATACCCTACTATTCAAACAAAATTTTAGGCTGTTGACTAGTTCTAAGAAGGACTAATGGGATTTTGATTTGTTCAAGTACTCAAAATTGACAAAACAAAAATGCATGCATGCATGCATTCATGCTTGTCTTTGTCATTCCAAAAAATTTCAGGATTATTATGAGGGAAATCTCGTGCTTGCAGATTTACGAAAGAACAGTTAGTCGTGTGAAAATATAATAGGAAAAATATAATTTATATTTTCGTTTCTCAACTAAAGCTTGACCTAATCTCGTTTGATATGATAGATATAATTTATTGTTATCAGATTTCACTTATTAAGTTTGTGTAATAAATTACTCTCACCTCAAATGAAACAAATAGGAAAAGAAAAGTATATTCTGTTGAAAAAGTATTGTCTTGCTGTTTAATAAGCAATTCAAAGGTAATTGATGAATTAATTCACATTCAATTAAAGCTAAGGGTAATGTTTGTTCAAATAATTTGGTTGAATTAATTTTCATTCATTTTCGTACTCAATTCAAAGTCATTAAAATTTCAACCATAGATTCGATTTCAAGATGATTTAATAATCATTCTTTTGAGAAATTTTTTTAAGTTGTAGGAGGAAAGTTCTAAGAGAAGATCAAAGTATCAGTAAAGAAGAACAAACAGTAAAAGAAACATTAAAATTTGATTAACTTGAAGACTCGTTTGATGCTTAAGATAGAATGTATTCAATGGAAGAAAGAAAATAATGGGCCAAGATAGTAAAAGTTGTTGGAGAATGGAAATGGATCTAAAGTCCAATACTCTTATCTCTTTTTTCTATGTAAAATATTTTTTATAATGATTAAAATTATTCTCTTTTTAAAATTATCGTCTTTGATTTTAGATGTTGCAAAACTAAAATTAAATCCTAACTTTAAACTTTCAATCAATGACCACAAAATTATTAACAACTTCAGTATTCCTCTTATACCTTTCGTCAAAGATGTTGAATAAACGTATCTATGTAACCACGATTACATGACCAATCATATATCAAATATATTATTTTATTCAAAAAAATTCTTTTAGGACCCTTTTTCTTAAATCAATTTAGTAAGTTTAGACCTTAATGGGACTAACAACGTATCTTCACAAACCAAGTCGGGGAATCCCTTATCTATGATGCAAAATGGATCTTGTTCTATTATTGATAAGAGATTTCTCTATGAAAAATACGAATCGAAGTTTGAAGAAGGGGAAGGAGAAGGAGTACTTGACCCACAACAATAAAGGAGGATTTATTTAATCGCATAGTTTAGGCTCTTAGGAAATGGTGCCCTTAGGGCTTTCTATTTGATTGTTTCGAAAGGCCCAATAAATTGGGATTTCCTTATGCTGCCAAATGTATTTATTCAACTATAGATCTTTTAAACTCAACATTAACTATGCTCCAACCTCGAATAATTGGTAAGGAACATTATGAAATTGCATAAAGGATTAAGCAAACCTTACAATGTTATAAATAACTTCAAGACATTATAGCTATCCTTGGGTTGGATGAATTATTTGATGAGATTAAAAATAATGAATCAACATCGACTATAACCCCTAGCCTTCCAAGCTAACAATGCATGTTCAATTCTTGTTACCCACTCGATATT
>JBBYHM010000001.1:2962859-2976837 GCA_038381775.1 Adansonia rubrostipa | reverse complement strand
ATACATAGCACAAAAGCTCAATATAAGAACATTCAAAAGCCTAATAGTTCTTTCCTCCCACCATTCGGATTTTCTTACAAACCAAAAACCAAACCCGGAAACTAACTTTCGAAATTAAGCATTAAAATTTAGAACTTTCTATTCATCTTCTTGAATTTGACCAGAAAAATTTAGAACGCTTAAGGGATGCAAGGAAACTAAGAGAGAGTTGAATAACGAACAGTAGCAATTCCAGCCAATGAAAGAATTCTTTATTTGTTGATGCTCTTTCCCTCTCTCTCCAGTGCGCTTAACTGGACAGTTCACAGTTGAGAACAGCCACGAATTGACCCCAAAAATTTAGAAGGGACAATGGGTTGCCGCCACGTGTCCATGAAAATCGGAAATGCTATTATTATTTCTAGACCCTTGGGGTTTCTCCTGTCTAACCATGCTTTTATGACAAAAAGGGAAAATAAAAAAAAATTGAAATTGTGAAAATTTTACGCTGACTACATGAAAATTAGAACCGACCAATAAAATTTTCTTATTACAAAGAAGAAAAAAAAAACACTTTGCTTCGGGACAGAAGGTAGATTTGATTTGTTGCAAGTATAATGTTAAGAATTCAATGTGTTTATAAATTTAATTGAGACTGCATGGAAAAAGAATGTCAAGTCTAATACGTAAGCAAATAACAAATTTATTAAAATGACTATTAATTTTATTGTAAATGACAGGAGAGCGAAAGAGAGTGTTGGAGACCAATGATCTAAATGAGACTAATTTAAATGAGATTAAAATAAAAGTGACGATAAAATTAATTATTAAATAATATAATAGTAAGATTAAAATTAGTAATAGATATTTATTTGTATTTAAAAAGGCAATGAAAAAAGAAAATTATCATTTAATTATTAGATTAAATTATATATATTAAATACTATTTATGTTAAATAATAATAAAATTTATATTTACATTAAAAAAATTAATAAAATAAATAATTTAAAAATTAAATCAAAAAGCAATGGAAGAAGATGAAATGATAATTTTCTTCCCACTGGCTCCAGTGAACCCACTAAACCTTTGCCTCTCCTATTGAACTGGACGTGCAAGTGAGAGTTTAACGCCATCAGGGTTACATTCAAATGTACCATAACGGAGGTGTGATCAGCCAAAGAAATATCCCTCCACAAACCCCTAAAGTGGTGCAATAGAATTCAAAGGAGCCCTAAGGGGGAAGGACATTACGATTAGAAGAATAAAAAATTTAGATGTATTTGGTTGTGTATAAAGAGTTACTTCTTAACATGGATAAAAAAAAAAAAAAAAAACTTGTTAAGGATAAATGTTTTTAGCACAATTTTTTTTTTCTTTTTGTTCTATCCGAATCATCATCATCATCATATATAATTTAGTATATATTTTTTTCTTTTTATTTATTTGTTTAAAAAAAAATTATTAAGTAAAGCCTTTCTACCATAATTTTATAGGTTCCTCGAATAACAACTTGCAAAATTTCTTCCAAACTATTATTGAATTATGAGAGATTTTGTGTTCTTTCAAAAGACCAACTTAACTCACAAAAGGACGAAAAAAGGCAACCCTAAAACCGAAAAATGTAGATTTTAAGATCGCAAAAGGAGGGAAAAAAATTTATAAAAATTGACCTAACAAGTGTGATTTGAGATGAAGCAAATGTTAGAACTTTAAGTAGCTTACATGGTAATTAAATGGATTAAGATAATTATTTAATTATTATAAATATTATATTATTTTTGTAAATCTTATTCAAGATAAGTTACTTTAGTGACAAGAATTAAAAATTAATTAAATCTTATTAAAATACAGATTCCAATTAGTCATGTAGGGTAATTCTTTTAGTCTAATTTACTATGACTCATTGAAGTAATTATCAGAAAAAAATAGATTAGAAGATATATACAAAAGTAATTGTCTAAATACATTTATTCGCTTTTTTTTTTTTCTTTGTTGAATTTTGTTTTAAACCCTCCATTGGAGCATTCTTAATAGGCATAGTAATTTGTGCATTTTCAATGTCATATCTTTGTTAGTTTTTTTGCTATATTTGTATTTAAAATGTTATATATTTATAAAAATTTTGATATATTAATAATTTATTTTGTACAAATTTTAATGCATTCATATATTCATATTGTGTTAGTGTTATTTTTTATATCGCATTATATTTTAATTATTTTTTCGTGTTATATTTGAAATTGTCATGTAATAATTCTCAATTTAAGTAACATGTTATATAATAATTGGTTCCTTTTTTTTTTTGCCAAATAAGATCGTTAAATTTTTTTATATTATCAAATTAAAGAAGTTATTATATTGATAAATATTCAATAAAATTATAAAATGGGTTGATTTAAATGATTTTTTTTTTTAAATTTCATGTAATGAATCAAAAGAAAAAAAATTATGATGGGTTTCCGTTTTACTATCACTCTTAATATGAATATTACTAAATAAATATTAAAATAATTTAAATGCGTTAAATTTTGATATCCATCATAATTTTTTTCTTTACATATAAATAAATTAAAATTAAACTGTATTTAAAGTTTAAATTTCGATAATAATCACATACATTTTATAAACAAAAAATAAAAACAAATAATATTACGACAACACTTCAACGAAAGACGACAAACATATCATCAATACCACATCTAACATTTCCTATTTAGTTTATGTTTATAAAATGTAAAGACAATGAAGTTTGTATATATATATATATATATATATACACACGCACACACACACACACAAACCACCTTCCAGCAAGACGCAAAGTTTAAAAATTACTGACTCCTATTAACTTTGAAACTTTATATTCTCTGAATATATATATATATATATTTTGAGAATCTGAATGATTTAAACTTCAATAAATTTATTATAATGCATCATTTAAATTGTTTTCATAGTATAAAATTAGCATAACTAAATATTGTACGTATATTTGCTATTAATTTCTAAAATTAAAAATAAAATTAACATGAAAAGTGTCACTATGGATATAAAACAAATTAAAAAAATAGTAAAAACAAAAACGTCGATGGAAAAAAAAAATCAATTCTTTACCAATTCTATAATACCAATTCTTTAAGTATAGGCAATAACATATTAGCAATAATGACAACAAGGCCAGGCAGAAGCAGTCATTGATTATTAGACCTGACAATATGTGACACGATTACACGAATATGACATGCATAAAGTTATAAAAACACAACATGACATGAATATAAACTCAAAATTTATATAATATGAATTATTAACGTATCAAAATTGATATACATAAAATACCTTAAATATGCTTATGACACAACAAAAATATACGAAAATGACGTGAATACATAAATTGCTAGATCTAGCAATTATCATGAATGAAAAAAATCAGATCAGACCAGCTGGTTAGACTGGTTCAACCGAAAATCAAAAGCCTATGTGGTTTGAGGATATATAAAAAACCTAAGGCCTATCATCTATAGTCTATACCATGATTTTGATAAATGAAAAGGATTTTTATTCAAATCAACATTCTCACTCTAAAAGTAAACAGAAAAAATCGAACTGAGAGTATCATTATCATTACTCCAAAAACGAAGACATACATGCGGTTCAGCACACATTCATTGAACATCCCGCATTAAGTTGAATGCGCCTTCTCAACGGCGGTATCCAAGATTTATGAATCAGCGGGTCTTTTCTTGGTGGTGTAAGGGTAATACTCTTTGCCTGTGTCTATTCTTGTCGTCTGACCTCCGGCATCAATCACGGCAGAGGTGACTGCCAGTGCTGTTCCAGCGGAAATAGCTGTTTAGATGCTCCTCCCTGGGAAATGTACAGCATTTCAGCTTAATTCTTGCTTTCAAGGATTTTATGACAACATATTCCAGCTTAATTCTTATTTCAAGTCACTCCAGACTCTTCATAGTTCTTGAGATGTAACAGACAAAGCAAGCAAGCAACTATAATAATGTATGATTCATGAATTTCACAAAGAAGACTGTCAAAAACCAAAACATAAAAGGAAATTATAGGAAAAATCAGAAGTATTGACTCCACATGACGCAGAACTCCTGCAGCTTCATATATAACAACGGAGTAAACATGGTCAAGAACAACCAACAAGACATACAACAACAGTTCAAGGCAATAATGGAGTATATGACTAGAACTTTAGCACCAGAAAAATCACAAGCTTTGAAATTTTGAAGAGGTAAAGCTTTCTAATAAAGCCATCATCCATATTACAGAAACACAAAAATTAATATGATCTAAACTTATGCATTTAGTAATATCTTTACAGGGCAAAATGAGACTCCAAAATTTTGTTTCTGTAAACATTAATATTTTATAAGAAACATCAAAGCTGTATCAATTATCACAAAAAGCTGCTGTAAAAAAAAAAATAAAATTAGATAGCAAGTTTTATAGTGCGTAGAACATGCTAGCCATCTAAACAAAATTTTTACCTTTGAAACCAAGAATGGAAGCCCCAGCCAGAAAACCACCAATAGAACCATTGACAAAGTCTCTCTTCATCCTATAATTCTGCAAAGCTGCTCAACACCGATATAGACTCCTCCAATTGCAGCAAAAGTCATTCCATAATTGCCCATAATCTTCAGCGTCCTTACAAGCCCAGGTAAGGCAACACTTCTCTCGACACGAGGCACATCATACCATGTGGCAATAATGGTTCCCCATATAGTTCCGGCAATAAAACCGGTAGTTGCACCCTTGAATGTTTTCATTGTTGGAGTGTCGTATCCTCATAATACCTAAGCTCAGAAGGGTCCATACCTATCTTCTTACCGCATAACAATCAATATCACCAAAAAAGATCAGAAACTGATTCTGCCTCAACACTTATATTTGGCATATCTTTTATTGAAGAAGTACTTGACCCAATGAAAATAAATCTGGAGACTAACCAGGCCTTGGGATTGGGCTACATAAAAAAAAAAAAAATTCTCTCCATCCCCTAAATCCCATCTCACTTAATTCAAGATTGAGTTTCTGAGACTCCTAAGTTTGGTTGTCAATTGCTAACCATTAGGTATCCCGTTGGGGACACAACAACAAGCATATCATCTAAAGCAAATTAGAATACAAAATGGGGCCTTCAATTATACCAAAAAAAGGCGAATTCAATGCATAATATCAGCATTAGCACAATGTCATCTCTTCATAAGCATAGCAAAGCCCTTACAAAGCACATCAATATACAAGGTTTCGGATACAGGAACATAAGGCAATGAACCAATCGTTTTTCAGTTTAATGTAAAATTTTTGAATTTTCATGAGCATAAAATCTATTGCCCAGCTGCTATCCAAACAATGCCTACTTAACAACATAATACATATTTTGATTAAAAATGAGAACAAGATTTTAGAAATTAAATCAATGCGCTAGAGGTTTTTTTTTTTAAAAAAAAAAGAGCATCGAGTTGGGAGTAGATCAAATCGAGTGAACAAAAGGATTAGATTAAATTTATGAAAAGCGAACCCTAGATTATATGCAGCTGATTTAAACATGAAATTCAATAGATTGAAGAACAAAGATAATTTAAAGGAAGATAAGAAATATTGTTAATTAATAAAATAAACAAAGAAAATTACCTTTCTGAATTCTGATGAAATTGGAGAAGGTGAAGTAAGAGAGTGTAGGAACTCAGCTGAGAAATCAGAAATGTTTTCAATAAATCATTTGCTGGTTGACCATGACTACTAAATTGCCGGTATTATTTGCATATTCTTCATTTTACCCTCAATCTTTGTCTTATTTCCCAGTGAAGTATAGTTTTTTTTTTCAATTTTTTTCCAATGGAATTTTATTATTATTTATTCGATCCAAGTGGAATTTTATTATCTATCCATACTAATATTAAAATTTTTAATTAAATTAGCATCATAAATCAATTAAAAAAATTAATAAAAAAGACATTATATTTAGATATCAATAAAGTCTTAATAGTAATTTTCAAGAAGTAAAATTCACTTATTTTTTTCTTTTTCATTTCAAAATCAATTATTTTGCATTTTATTTTACATTTTAAAATGATTATGAATTTTCTCTTTTCTAATTTTTAACATTTATCAAAATAACGAATTTTTTATTTATTTCATCTATATAGTGTTTAGTGAGTGTAGATATGGTTAGTTATTATTAAATTTTTTTAATTATAAGATTATGAATTATGGCACATATGAAAAATAGATGAAAAAATAAAAATAAGTATATTATGTTGTTATAAATAAATTGTTTATCAAGATTTTTAAGTTGGTTGGAAAAATTATTTATATGTTGTTTTTTTATTTGTTTTAATATTGTTTAATTGTTAATTTTTTTGTTTAATTGAATTATATTGCCAGATTTGTCACATTAAATTCAATTAAATATTTTATAATTATCATTGAGATTTTGATTTGAATCTTTTGCGTACAAACACTATTTCCTATTTACAAAGCATAGGTGTATAATTGAGGTAGGAGAAAAGTTCACCAAAGTTTTTTGTTTTTATAATTTCATATGCTCAACAAATTATTGTAACCATTGTGAAATAATGCACATAGGTTGATCTTGGGAAATTAAGCTAAGAAAACAGCAAGACCTTCGTTTAGCGATGATGAAGATTTATTGGGCTCTCAAGGTCTTAGATTCAAGGCTTATCATAAATGAATTTGGTTTAACTTTGCGTTAAATTTGTTAAATTATATTTTGATTTTTATATGATTATGATTATGATTATTTCTTAATTTCTTATATGTGGTTCTAATATTTGATTATGATTATAATTTTTCGTAAATTTAATTTTATCTAAAAAAATTGTATTAAGAACATTAGTATCAATAATTAGTGATGTTAATAATGAAACTAGTAAATGAGATCATAAGAAATGAATGTTAAAACTTAAAAGTGATAATAAATTTTTTATTTAAATCCATTTTTTATTTAATGATTTTTTTGAAGAAATTTTGAAGGGTCAAGATCCCTCTATTATTTTTTTGCTCATTAATATCTAATATAACTTTAATCACTATACATAATTACAATTTTCATAATTCATAAGTAAAGCTTATACATATGAATGTTAGTGAATATATTAGATAATAATGACAAAAAAGTAATTTAAAGGAGCTCAACCCAAAAGAGAAAAAACACTTTTGCTTAGCTTTTTCTATTTTTTTCATGTTCTTCTTTAAAAATAAATAACTTATATATTTTAAGACACTTCATAAAATATGAAGTAATTTAAAGTAATAGACACTTTTGCTTATACATATGAATGTTAGTGAATATATTAGATAATAATAGACAAAAAAGTAATTTAAAGGAGCTCATCCCAAAAGAGAAAAAACACTTTTGCTTAGCTTTTTCTATTTTTTTCATGTTCTTCTTTAAAAATAAATAACTTATAGATTTTAAGACACTTCATAAAATATGTTTGACCATACTTTTACTTATAAGAGGAGATAAGTTGAAAATAAGTGAGGTCAAACTAACAATAAGACTAACCCTGTTGCCGATTAGCAAAAAAGTAACTAGTCATTTATTATGTTTTTTTCATCTTTAAATTTTATTATCAATTAAATCAAGGACGAACCTTCATCCATAAATTTTGCATGTATATTTATATGTTAAATAAATTGAAATTGTCATTCGAATTCAAATGGTTAATTTTATTTATTTCTTGGTTTTATAATTTATTATATGTATTGTAATTTAAAAAAGGTTAAAATCATATTATTACTAGTGTTTATTCTCGTGCTAGTTCGATTTTATTGTCGTTGATAATAAATTGAATAAAATTAAATTACTATGACAAACTTTATAAAATATCCACTTGAAAATAACTTTCAAAAGAATGTATATATATAAAATAACGCAAATAGAATACACAAATTTAGTTAGTTATATGTATAAAAAAATAAAATGGATATTAATATTTAATTCATTTAGATTATATTAATACCTCTCATTTTTATTCATATTAAAAGAATAAAAATTTAATAAAATATAAACCTAATAGTTATCATACAATATCTTATAACTTATAACATCATTTAACATAATTTTTATCTATTTAATCGTTAAATATTTTTTATTCAATACCTAAGGTTTAACAAAATTATTATTTACATCAACCTATCTCATATTATTATTTAATATTCTAATTTTTACAGATAATTTATCAATACAATTAATTTTTTATTCAATAATATAAAAACAAAAATTAATATTAATCTTATTTTTTAAAAAAAATAAAAAACTTATAATTATATAATATGTGAAAAAAATTAGAAGTTATTTGAATAATGTTGCATAATAATATGACATAAAAAATAATTAAAATACTATACAACATAAAAAACATAACATGACCACAACAAGAAGACATGATTGTGTTAAAATTTATAAAAATTAAATATGACACAAAATTTAAAATAATTTGTGTAATGCTAATTAAACTTGATAATTTCAAATATAATACAAAAAATAACTACAAGATTATATAACACAAAAAAATAAAACATCATAAAAACACATTAATGTGTCATATATATAATACGAATTATTATTATGTTAAAATTTTTATATATGTAATATTTTTAATAAGATTATAACACAAAAAATAATATAAATACAATATAAATATATGGATTTTTCTCCTTTTTCTCTTTTGCTACAATTGACAATTAATTGTCTGACTTTTAACATAATTACCTTTTAATTGATTAACTATTACTAAAATTACCCTTTATTAATATTATGAGTTTTGATCTTTTATTATTAATATATTACTCGCATATATATAAATATAAAAATAAGTCGTATGCAAAAATAAAATAAAATATTAATTGATTACCAAAATATACCTTTAATTAAACAAAAATATGATAAAACCCTGTTTTTTATAAATAATAAATATAATGAAAGATTTTTACAAAACGATTACACATAATAACACAACATATATATATTCTTAAAATTAAATATAGAATTAAGTAATATTTATGAAAATAAAATAATTATAATTAATAACAAATTACTAGAACTTTAAGTTATAATTTATAATTATATATCTTAATGTTAATTGTTATCTAAATTATATTAACATCCAGTATTACCATAGTTTTAAAAAGCAACAAAACATTAAATATATTTAACTAATATAGAAAAAAATTGCACATGAAACGCACGTAAAAAATAAATAAAAGTTTCAAATTAATAAAAAGTTTCTTAAAAAATAAAATTAATATGAAAATAATTTTTCTATTTTGTTTCAATTGACTTATAAAAATATGCAAACCTAGACTTTTAAATTACCATAAAAGTTTTGTAATTATTAAGCAATTTGTGCTTACATTGCTCTAATGCTATATCAATATTCTGAAATTATTTTACATATCAAAACTTATCATTTTTGTAGTGTTTAAAAATTTTCTTAATTTGTTAGCTCTATTTATAATTAATCTAACATATTTATAGAAATAATAAATTTTTTAATATAGGTATTTTGTTGTGCTTGGAAATTACAAGTTAGGCATTTAATATCGTATTTTCAAATTTTCACATTTGTTCACTGTTTCTTTATTAGTATCAACATTTATATATAAGATTGCTTTGAAATAATTGGGCACAAAGCATTAAAAAGGAGCTGACACATATTTATATTCATTTTACTTTTTACTTGTATTTTGGTTGTGGTTTACATCAAATATAAGCTGAAATCAAAGTTTTCTATCCCACTATCTGCCGTGCCTATATTATAAAATGCAATCCTATTTATACTCGACTTTATCAAGAGAATGCCTACACATGTCTAATGTCAAGGTCAAGCATATATATTTGTCTATCTTCTTACAGTGACCATACGTGCATTCACTAATAAGTTGAGTCAAATCTTAGTAACAATTTGATGAAAGATTTTTACAATACGATTACACATAATAACACAACATATATATAGTCTTAAAATTAAATATAGAATTAAGTAATATTTATGAAAACAAAATAATTATAATGAATAACAAATTACTAGAAATTCAAGTTATAACTTATAATTATATATTTTAACCCTAAATTATATTAACATAGTATTACCATAGTTTTAAAAAGCAACAAAACATTAAATATATTGAACTAATATAGAAAAAAATTGCACATGAAACGCACTTAAAAAATAAATAAAAGTTTAAAATTAATAAAAAGTTTCTTAAAAAATAAAATTAATATGAAAATAATTTTTTTATTTTGTCTCAACTGACTTATAAAAATATGAAAAGCTAGACTTTTATTTATTATTATTATTTTTTTTTTGGAAATAACCATAAAAGTTTGGTAATTATTAAGCAATTTGTGCTTACATTGCTCTAATGCTATATCAATATGCTGAAATTATTTTAGATATCAAAACTTATCATTTTTTTAGTGTTTAAAAATTTTCTTAATTTATTAGCTTTATTTATAATTAATGTAACATATTTATAGACATAATAAAGATTTTAATATAGGTATTTTGTTGTGCTTGGAAATTACAAGTTAGGTACTTAATATCGTATTTTCAAATTTCCACATTTATTCACTGTTTCTTTATTAGTATCAACATTTATATATAAGATTGCTTTAAAATAGTTGGGCGCAGAGCACTAAAGAGCAGCTGACGCATATATTTATATTCATTTTACTTTTTACTTGTATTTTGGTTGTGGTTTACATCAAATATAAGCTGAAATCAAAGTTTTCTATCCCACTATCTATTGTGCCTATATTGTTCAATGCAATGCTATTTATACTCGACTTTATAAAGAGAATGCCTACACATGTCTAATGTCAAGGTCAAGCATATAAATTGGTCGATCTTCTTACAATGACCATACGTGCATTCACTGATAAGTTGAGTCAAATCCTAGTAACAATTTGCGGTTGTGTAGCTTAACATTAATATCAAGTGCCAATAGAATCTTTTTTAGAATTACTTTGGCATTAAAGAAATGAAGTATCAACTTAAGATGAAGATAAATATTTAGCAACAACACAGCATCAACTTAATCCTTACCTATTATTGGCTCCAATCAATAATTGTTCAATTTAGCTGTGCAAGCATAGATAAAAAATTAATATGAATCTTATGTTTTTTAAAAAATAAAAAACTTATCAATATATAGCATGTGAAAAAAATTAAAAACTATTTGAATAGTGTTTTAATTAGTGCTTTAAACTTAATGGAGAAACAAGTGGATGCAATAAGTAAAATTAATAATAAGGTTAAGAATTCGAAAAGCATATAAATAATGAATCTAGTTATATGCTAAAAATAGGTATCTTGTAAGTTGCATAATAAAATTTTGGTCACAAGTTAAAAATAAGCATATTAGAAGTTGACAACATTTAAAGGATTTTATAAGTATTTTGAGAGTTGATTCTTGTAAATGGGTTAAGATTCCATCTATTAATTTTTTTATTTTTTTCTAATATATTTATCAACGCTATTCATATATATATGATTCACTTATGAATTGTCAAAGTCAAATTTATGAATGGTGATTAAAGTTGTATTGGATAGTAATTGATGAAAAAATAATAAAAGCGATCTTAACTCCTTGTAAATTGCAATTTTGTAAGTTGCGCTTATAAAATAACAGTTTATTAACTACGTACAAAGAAGGATCAAAACTCCACCATGTCTATCTTAAGGGTAGTACCTAGTATAATGTTATCCTAAAATTATTTTTATTAATTCTTAGTTTTATTTGAATTTTTTTTAAAAAAATTTGTCTCAAGAGTATTCAAGAATAACATTTGTTTCAAGGAAAAAGGCACTGTTTTCAAAATCATTTCACTTACATGTTTAATCAATTTTAAGAAATATTTTTAAATTCTTCCACCGTTACGGAACACTTCTAAAAATCTCATTACTTATAAAATTATTAAATTTATTTGATTATTTTAAATATTTGGAAAAATTTTAAAATCTTTTCCATTATTTGAAGGTAATTCTAAAATTTTTCCTACCTTGAAATTGTTAAATTTTATTTAAATATTTTAAATATTTGGAGAAAATTTAGAATCCTTGATAGTAATTGTTTATCCAAAATTCAATTCTTATTTTTTTAGGGTTCTATCCAAAATAATAATAATAATAATAATAATAATAAGTGGATTGTTTATGGCATAATTCAAATTGGGCTTAAAATCCACAAATTGGATTTTAGGACAATAATTAAAATATTTTAATTAAAGTTTAAAGGTAATAATTAATGCTTAAAGGTAATATTTTAGATAATAATTAAAGGTTAAAGGTAACCCAAAATCAACAATCAATTAAAATATTTTAATGTCTCAAACCAACCCAGATATCTACATATTTTAAAAACACTTAATGTTTAAAATTTGAACATATAATATTATATATATTTTAATATTTTAATTTATTAATTATATTAAATAAATAAATATTTTAAAACTATTAATAACAGAAAACAATTTAAAAGTTTAAATATAAAAAGAATTTTAAAAAATTTTAAAAAAATTATTTAAAAATAGAAAGAGATGATATTGAAATTTCACCTTCCTTGAGAGTCCAATAAATTTTACTTAACTCTTATTGAAGGGACAGTGAAATAAACTCTGTAACTAGGGTACATCTCAAGTGAAAACCCAAATATGCTTTGGATTTGACCTTTATACTTAACTGTTCGGTTCAGTTTGATTTTAAAAAAATTACAGTTAATATGTAATATTTCGACTTTTAAAATCAAACCAATGTCGAATTGAATTCATATTTAAAAGAATCGACTTGAACCACATCTCACAAATTCAAATTAGTTTGATTCATCGGTTTTCTTAAAATTTTTAAAAAAATTTGTGTGGTAAATTTGTAAATTATTTTTACTAATTTAAAAATAAAATATTTATTTTTATATTATATAAGATTAAAAATTGATAGAAAATAGAAATCGATTTTGTTAGGATAATTACAATTTTTTAGTTAATAAATTAAAATCAAATTAAATATATTTAATTATTATTCAAATTAAATTAAACAAAACTCGATAAAATAGACCAAACATTAAGATTAAAATCAATTTCAATGTTCACATTGTGCACCTTAGCCCTACTTGTGCTTTTATTTATTTATTTTTTCCTTTTCGGGCTCCCACCAGGCCAAACCCCATCTCTTTCATGTGATTGCTTAGGGCTGGCAATTGGGCAGAGCGGGCCAGTTTTTTGCTTTCTTGCCTCTGACCCGACTGTGTAATTTACCTGATACTCGCTCAACGCTTGGTTTTACTCAAAAACCTCACCCCAGGTCCCCAACCACGAAAAGAAAAACATCTCTGACCAAAACCCGCTTGGTCACAAAATTTTAAGAAATTCCAAACCCGTTTCAAGAAACAGCCTTATCCTTCCTGCAGAAAACTCTCTTAAAAACACAAACAAATAAACAATTGCAGTACCAACAACAACAATTCAATAGCGTGTCCTAAATACCCAAAATAATGAAAAATGTCATCAAAAAATAAAAGAAATAAATAATATTATATTACTTGATTGAGTAATGATTTGGAGAAGAAATGATTAAGGATTTTTAGGGGAAGCTTAGACGGCTTAATGTGGTAACCGGTAAAGGAACCCTAAAACAAATGTGAAAAATAATAATAAAATCATTAATAGCTTTTGAAAAAAATTGGGCCGGGTCAGTGCGGGTAGTTAACCGTTAATTTTTAAGAATTATTCGACCCGCCCCATTCGGTAATTGAATTTTTTAAAACAGAAAATTTTATAAGATTCAGTCGAGACTTGATGTGTACGGATTTTTATAGCATTCTTCTGATTGCCTCCTGGAAACAGCACTTTTTTTTTTTGGTCAAAACACATGCTTTTCTTTTTAAGTAAGCTAAGAATGGTTCCCCGCTGCTTTTCTTTACCCTGGTAAAGAATAATAAATAAAT
>JBBYHM010000001.1:2924192-2938738 GCA_038381775.1 Adansonia rubrostipa | reverse complement strand
TTTTTTTTTTACAGAACATTTTCATTCCACCCACATTGTTGGTGATGGGGTGTCCTATCCTAGTACATAATTAATTTACAAGCACATTCGGGAAAAAAAAAAAAACAATGAAGCAATTAAAAAATATCTTATAATAAGAGTATTTTTTACTTTTTATTTAAAAAAAATTGCCAAAGTTCACAATTTCACTATAATTAAAATAAAAATAAAAATAAAAATAAAATGATACAAGGCAAGCCAAAATTTGTCTCATGTTGATTTACAAATTTTTTAACGAAATATGAATATCCAATGCAACTCTAAATTGAAACTGCAAGCAATCTTCTGCATAATAGTGAAATGAAAACATATTTTAAAGACTAAAATTATATAAAATTTTTTTTAATAACATTATTATAAGTAAATCATTTCCATTCAATCAGTAACAATCTACTTAAATTAATAATAAAATATTTAATTTTCTTTTTTAAATTCCTCTTTGCACTAATTGTTTTAAACTATTTTTTTTATGATCCTATCTTGATAAATAAATATTTTTATTCTAGAATCTAACATTTTATGGAAAAGAAATTTAGATTTTATATTTTCAAGAGAAATTAAGTGATATGATGTTTTATAATTGTTTTAATGTTATATAAGGAATAGGGTGGATAGTCTTTTAGTAAAGTAATTATTTTTTAAGAGAAATATATTGGTCTTAGATAATTTTTTTAATATAAAAATTGAGTAAATTTTATAAAATTTTTAAATAAAAAATGTTTTGTAAAACATTAAAAATATATCAACGTAAGTTACTCTATTTTTTTAAAAGAAAATTAGTAATTTTCTCAACTAAATTAATTCACTCCTTGTACCAACTTAAACAGGAAATTTTGTTATTAGTATAGATTATATCTGCTCAAGAGCTGAGCTATCCGTTCCAGCTTGAAGACTTGTCCGATATTTGAGAGGTTTTGAACAAAAATATTAGGCCTGAAAAATGGGCTTGGATAAA
The DNA here is from genome assembly GCA_038381775.1 of Adansonia rubrostipa. NCBI lineage: Eukaryota > Viridiplantae > Streptophyta > Magnoliopsida > Malvales > Malvaceae > Adansonia > Adansonia rubrostipa. The sequence continues at coordinate 2,937,744 of JBBYHM010000001.1, read as the reverse complement.
GAAAATAGACTCAATTAAAAAATAGGCCGAGCCTTAGATTCAACTTTCAAGGTCCAAGCCCGGCTCAACCCACTTTACTATTATATTATGTATATATTTATTTTATATTTTATGTATTATGTAATTTCTGCCATATAAATAATACATATATATAACATTATAGTATAAATTTTAAAAACTAAGTTAAAGTGTTTATATTTATAAACTTAATAAAATAAAAATTTTAAATTAATAAAAATTAAATTTTTAAAAAATATTTTAAAAAAAATAAATTATAAAAAAAATATAATATGGACGGGCCTAAATAAGTTTGGACTTTTTATTTACAAATATGGAAAGGTTTGGACAAAATTTGAGGCCCATATTTCGGACCAAATCGAGTTTGAGAAGCACATTTAATATTAATACTATACTCAAGCCCGACTCGAATTCAATCCGGCTCGATCCATGAGCAGATCTAGTATAGATATATAGTATATGTAACATAGTATAACTTAAAGGTATATATAACTCATCTTAAAAATAATACAATTGTTTTTCATAAGTTTTTAAAAAGTGAAATGTTGTTTTACTCAATCACAATTTACTCATTATTATTGTTAGTTTAAAAATGGAACAAGAAATTTCAAATTAATAAGATAGAAACTTAAAAAAAAATTAAAATAATAATAAGAAAACCCTCTGAAGAGAAACGAGTCATTTTTCTGGGTATTTTTCCACAAGATTCCGGCTGATTTCCCTTTGTTTCAACTTTCGACATAATTTCAGAACTAAGATCTGAGATCTTTGTGATTTCCTTTGGCAAAAGGTTAAAAGGAAATAATTTAACTTTTTCTGCACCTGTAAAAAATGCCATTAAAATTTTCTAACCATGTGTTACTTGGCAGAGAGCAAAGCATAATAATTTCCAAATATATGTGATGGAACAATGAACAAGCATTAAGAATATGAAGCTTTCTTTAATTTAATGAATGTTGTTCAGCTTAATGAACATGATAATTAACTTGAGAAGCTACAAGTTTTAATCTTAAAGAGGTTGGAATAAAACTTTGCATAAAGATAGGAATATAGAAAAGTAAAAGATATTGCCATGATCTTCAGGGGCCCATGATTTGGTATAATACAGGAAAAATTGCCCGTAATTTCAAACCTTGGGAAAGGTAAATAACAATCAAATCACTAAGGACTGTTATCAAAACCCAAAATCATTTTTAAAACCAAATTCGAATTTTAAAATTTATACGTATCTCTCTTCTATAAACTAAAGACAGTTATCAGAAATTCATGGCACTACTCAAAGTTTTGAGTGTCAGAAGACTGAGAGTGTAACTGATGACTGTCATGCAGAGTAGAGAAGCTGAAAAATTGTGTAGATGTTCGGTAATAGCAAGACTTTCTGTTCTGCTGCTTTTGCAGACTCCACTTATTTTAAAATGTGCCCGACCAAATTGAAAATAAAGAATGAATCATTATAAAATCTGTCAAAGCTTGGGATTTCGTGTGTATGTGGGTGACTTGAGACTATTTCCACAATTGTTCTTTCATTTCATGTTCTGCCCAATTTTTTGGCAGGTTGGTACTGTTTTTGGCTAGTTTTCCTGCTTCTTTTGGATGAATAAAACCATTAACTATCCCACCCCCTACCAAAAAAAAAAAAAAAAAAAATCCTCCCAAAATATCCATTGCCTGAATCTCAGGTCCTTAGACTAACTAACAGTTAGGATTGGGGTCCATTAATAGGACCTGCCTTCCAATTCAGCCATTTTTATACAATAATGATGTGGATTTTGGTATTAAACTAACTGATAGATTCTGGCCGAGGGGTTCTTAATCATATTTCAAGCTGCTATAGGACGTCAATGGTCGATGTTGGTGAACAGGGATTCATATATAAAAGGAGAAAACGGAGCCTGAAAACAGGACAGAACAGGACAAGGGCAAGGAAAGTTGAAATGTTGAATTTCATGGGACTTTCTTCTGATTGTGACAACTGATTCGGAGGGAATATAATAAAGTAAAGTTGATGTACTCCAACCTCCCAATGTCACTATAACCAACAGATTAAAGTTGGCTTGAAGGTTTTTTTTCTCCGTATGTTACCAAGCAAGCCCTTTGCTTTTTATTTCACTGTGTTTCCGTAGATTCTCTTGTAACACCTGCTAATGTCAGAAAAAAAAAAAAACTACAATCTTATCTTGTACTACTTCACTATTCATTGGCAGATCTTGGTTTAAACCATCATGTGATAATACGACAACTAATACATTTTAACTGCATTTTATCTAAAGCTGTTTTTTGTTTTGTTTCGGAAGCATGTCGCCGGTTTTATCTCCAAGATCTTTGTTGGTTTTGAGAAACAAATCTTGATCACTGCCGGGTTTATGTAGTTAAAACTACCTTAGATTATGCTTAACTGGAACATGTGCACAAATGTTTAATGTGACAGCTAGCTGCAATGTTCCAAGGATGCCTTTTTAGCATTGGCATCTCAGTTAGTTGTTTTTCTTGGATTAGATTCCCCAAAAGGAAATAATTGAAGGGAGAGATCCTTAGATGTTAATCCGACAACAAACAGAAACAGTATTAATGAAATACATGGAACATTGGATACTGACTTTACAGGGATATCAATCTGATTGAATTGTTAAAAATACGGAGAGAGTTTATTTAATCCCAACTCCTTCCGAAGAAATTATTAGAAAACATTGTTGTCCATTTCATCACCAGCAAAGCAACTTTCCAAGTCTCATCGTGGATACAAGTTGATGCCTCTCCTTTTAGGCTTTAATGGTAAGTTACAAGGAAAATGGAAACTATTGGCAACTAGACACAGACTATAAAAGAAATATTCGGAAACTATTTAAATCTAGGTCATTAAAGAAGATGAGTTTTTTTTTTATTCCCAATTGATAAGGTCTCATGGTATTGGAGAATTCAAATCTATACCCACAACAAGATCTTTATCCTTCCGATGTGGTACTCAAAGTCATGTACTGCTTATAATTAGTAGCATAACAATCTATCATACTCCGATCTTCTAGCACTCACAGGGGCTGACTTTACATTAGCTTAATCTAGACTCAGAGGAACACTACAATTCCGGCATTATTATGCACCGCCCAGTTATAGTTAAGAGATATAATGAGTGACTCTGATACGAATCATACCCAAAATCTAGTTATCAGGATGGGAGAAGCCAACTTCATATAAACCCCACAAGAATTCTTTATCCTTTTGTCGTAGAATTCAAGTCCCATACCACATGCAATTAATATTATAAAATTTAACTTCATTTTCTATAATAAATATGGATCAATCAGTTATTTTTTTCCACAAAAAAGTCTACAAAACTCTATTAATCAATATTGTTTCTCTTTTCCTTTTCAAAATTTGGTGGATAGTGATGAGTTTTTGATTTTGTTCTCTTGTCTTACTGCTCAATCACTAATATCATCAATGCTATTATTATTTAGTCCAGGCAAAGTCAAAAGGCCTATCATCTTCAAGTGTAGTCTATCCATTTTTTCCACCGAAGTCTACAACTCCCCTATATTGTACAATATTGATTTCCAATATCTACAATAATAAGAGCAGACTTTCCAAGCTTAATTTGAAATTTCTTCCGGCTTGAAGTGAAAGTTTAAGGGCAAAGTTGCGGCGAAATTATGCATTGCGAACACAGTAGAAAATTACTAATTCTATTATTCTTAGCCTGAAACATAGTCAAATGACATTTGCATCACAACAAAAAATCAGAAATTGTTCAAAGAGATCACTAGACTTATTCTTAAAGATCTGAGCTTAGTAAAGGTTTGACTGCAAACTAATATACATTACTGATAACAGGCAGATTATATTATTTCTTCGAGTGGTAATTTTTGGCGGATATTAAGCCTCAATAGCAGTTCTCGAGTTGCTTGTACTGTTTTTAAAGATTCTTCAAGTGTTAAACCTTCCATAGACCTTATCTCCAAGTTGCTTTACCAGTCCTTGGTCACTGCCAAAATGGCCCCAGTTTACACCTTTTAAGTAGTGAAAAAAAAAAATAAACAAGTGACAAATTTTCAAAATATGTAAGCGGGTCTTGTGGGAGAAAAAAGCTTTCAGATTTGTTTGCTACCAAAATCCAAAAAATTCCCTGCATGGCCTAAGATTCAAAGCCCTATTTAGTTATGAAGCTAATGAAAGAAATCTCAAGCCTTATTTAGGTTACTTTTAGCATAAATTTGTAGCTAATTTTATAGTAGACAGTATTTATAATCTTACTAAGATAATATTAGCTTATTTTGAAGGGGTTGTTTTCTTCGATTCTAAGCATAGCTTGAATAAAATCATATTTGATAATCCGTATATTTATGTTATATTTAAATATTTTTATCATATCATAATCGTATTTAAAATATTTTTTATATCGTATCATATTTATATAATTATATCTAATATTATTATATCTACTTATACTAATAATGGTTGTTGCTACCAAACAAGGTCATTATTTATGTTCATGTCCCTATCAAATTCTACGTACATAAAGAAAGGCGAAAGGCAGGAGTTTCTTCCAAATCTGCAAAAGTAGATGGCAATGCTTTAAATAACTCAAAAGTCAAGTGGCAAATTAGTAATCAAGACGCTTTATAACTCCATTAGAACATGGCTCAGGATTCCCATATACCAAAAAATAACATCAAAAATGGTTGGTCCACCTTCCCTAAAATCCTTTCTCCCCCTTCAAGCCTTCTCATTGCAATCACAACCATCTTCTACCTTAAGCTCCACGAAGATCAAAAAACTAGTTCACACCCTCATCTATGCTCAGTTTTGTCGTCTCGTTCGAGCATTTTCCAAAGCAAAATCCATTGTCATTCGAATTTATAAAGAAAACAATCCTATAAAATATTTCATTTCTAACTCAAAGACCACAAAAAAGAACTACAAGCACAAGAAGCTCTTCTTTGGTTCATTTAGACTACACTATAATTGGTGCTCTTCTCATGTCACACCAGTTCCAGCTCCAGTTCTAGAAGGGTGTACTACTGCAACTCATTTGTACTATGATCCAACCTGGAATTCAGTTGTTTCAACTGAGCAATGTGATCAGGACACTGTGGAATCTGAGCTTTCAGGTTACCTTCAATGGCTAGAAGAAAAGAAGGTTAGTGGCAATTCTACAACTGGGACAGCTATCAATGAGATTGATAGGTTAGCAGAAATGTTCATAGCCGATTGTCATGAAAAGTTTAGGTTGGAAAAGCAGGAGTCTTACAGGAGATTCCAGGAAATGATGGCTAGAAGCATGTGAAGTTTTTTTCTCAGTCATTAACTAATAATCCTCCCTTTTTTTTTTCCTTTTCTTTTTTGCTTTCCCAAGCTTTTATGTATGACATATATTCATGGGCTTAAGTGTAACCATTGAGAGATCTGGGTTTTTTTTTCTTCTTTTGGTTCTTTTTTAATCCTTGTAACTTTTCATGATCTTATTTTGTGTTTGGAGAATTGTAGATGATAGAGTGTGGGGTATTTGTGCAATTCTTCTTTTAAATTTGTGATGATTTCTGAATCTACTAAAGTCCTTGAATTGAACTTTTGGGAAATTCCTCAATTTTCTCTTTTAAGGTATATTAATTAACCATCTTTAAGGGAAGAAAATATGTTGAACCAAAAAAAAAAAAAAATTCCTCAAGTGGAAATTTCCAGAACTGTATGATGTCTTCTTTCTTTAGAGACAACTGGTAGATGAATGTTCTATTCTAGCAGGCTCAGCCATGGCTAGGTTTCAGGGCCAAAAGGTCTAACTAACAGATATTTTTTATTTATATAGTACGGTGGAAAGTTCTGTTTAGATGCATATCCACTTTCATTAATATATCAAATTAATTTGGGATCAGTAACTCAAATCATTTGTCAAACTTAACGAGTTGTTGCGCTTCTACCAATGCAATGAGGCCAACCTTTTCAATCCAAAACCTATATATAAAATATTTTTTGGGCAATTTGTGGAAGAAATTTGAACATATAAAAGCAATGATTTTAACCAGATTCCAATCAGGTCACCCATTCCTCCCATTATTGAAGTTCACCATTTTGTCCTCTGGAAAGTGTGCTAGATTCAATAGTTCCTTGCCTTGAAAACTAAGGTTTTTTTTTTTTTTTTGAAAAATTCAAAAAAAAAGAATTTTCAATCATTAAAAAATAAAAGCTAAAAAAATAAGTAGAGTTAAAAGAGATAATAATTATTAAAATTATTATAAAGAGACTATAATTTTTTTTTTTACTCTTATTTTATACACTTGTCTACCACCGTATCCCTCCCATACAAACCCCCACCTATTATATAATATATAAATATTATATATAAATTATACATATTAAAAATATTATTTAAAAATAATAAAAAATTAAAAATATTTTATATTAAATCTTAATAAAAATAAATATATTATATTGAATCTTGAATTATAAAATAATTTAGACTTATATTAAATCTTGAATTACTATATAAAAATAATAAAAAAAAAATATTTTAAATTAAATCTTAAATTATTTTTAAAAAATTAAAAATGATATATATTATATGTATTATCTATAATCCGTGAGGGGTTAGTTTCATTGGTAAGGGAATCAACCCCCCACGTATAATATATAAATTATATAAAATATATATTATATAATACATCCATAATATATATTATATATTATATATAATAAAAATAAAAATAAAAAATTTATATTAAATCTTAAATTATTATTTAAATAAAATAAAAATTAAATTTTAAATTATTTTTTAAAAAATTAAAAATAATATATATTACATATATTATATATAATATGCGGGGGCTGATTCCCCTACCAGTGGAACCAACCCTCCACATATTATATATAAATTATATATTATATAATACATATATAATATATTATATTTAATAAAAAATATTTTATACTAAATTCTTAATTACTTTAAAAAATAAAAAAAGTAAAAATATAATCATAATTGAATATACAAATGATTATAATTAAATATATAGAAGCCTATAATTGAATGTACAGATAGCTAAAATTAATATATTTAATTTCAATGTATATATATATATTGATATATATTTCAATTTGTGAAGGATCTATTCTTATACAAGGGGAAACGATCCCAAATATATGTTATATATAAATTATATATATTAAAAATACTATTAAAAAATAATAAAAGATTAACAATATTTTATATTAAATATCGATTTACTATTTAAAAATAATAAAAAATAAAATATTTTATATTAAATCTCAAATTACTATATAAAAATAATTACTATTTAAAAATATGTTATATTAAATCCATAACTACAATTTAAAAAATAATAAAAATAAAAATATAATTATAACTAAATGTACAGATGATCATAATTAAATGTATAAGTGACCATCACTAAATGAGCATATACCCCTAACTAAATATACAAATGGTCAAAATTGATATATTTAATTTTGAATTCTCAATAGATATATATATTTGATATATGTTCCAATATATGGAGGATCGGTTCCTCTACTAGGGAATTGACCCCAAATATATTATATATAAATTATATATATTAAAAATACTACTTAAAAATAATAATAATATTTTAATATAAAATATTTACTTTTTATTACTTTTTAAATAGTAATTATTTTTAAGTAGTAATTTGAGATTTAATATAAAATATTTTTTTATTATTTTAAATTATAATTTGAGATTTAATATGAAATTTTTTAATATTTCATTATTTTTAAATAGTATTTTTAATATACATAATTTATATATAATATATATTAGGCGTTGGTTCCCCTTTATATGAATCAGCCCTTCATATATTGCAACATATATCAATATATATATATATTAGAATTAAATATATCAATTTTGATTGTTTGTACATTCAGTTATAGACACCTATACATTAAGTTATGTTTATAATTTTTATTTCTTATTATTTTTTAAATAGTAATTTGAGATTTAATATAAAATATTTTTATTTTTTATTATCTTGAAACAGTAATTATGTTTAAATAATAATTCAAAATGTAATATAAATATTTTTTATTTTTTTTATATATTATATATATTATATTATATATAGGTATTATATAATATATATTATATATTGATTCTATATATAATATATATTATATATATAATTTATATATAATATTTGAAGGGAACCGAACCTCCCATATATTATATATAATTTATATTATTTTTAATTATTTAAAAAATAATTTTAAATTTAATATAAAATATTTTAAATTTTATTATTTAAAATACTAATTCAAAATATAAAATATTTTTATTTTTATTTTTGTTTTTTATTTTTATATAATAATTCAAAATTTAATATAAAATATTTTTTATTTTTAAATAATAATTCAATATTTAATATAAACTTTTTTACTTTTATTATTTTTAAATAATAATTCAAGATTTAATATAAAATATATTTTATTTTTATTATTTTTAAATAAAAATTCAAGATTTAATAAAAATAATTTTTATTTTTTTAAATAATAATTTAAGATTTAATATAATATATTTTGAATATTTTATTGTTTATAAATACTATTTTTAATATATATAAATGAGTAGTGTCGGTTCCCACCAAAGGAGTCTACCCTCCAATGGATTTGACAACAATGAAAGCCAAGTAAAAAATAAATAAAATAACGAGTAAAAAGATAATTTTAATAACTACGATTTTTTATAATTAATTTTTTTGGTCTTATTTTTTTAATAATTTAAAGTCCATTTCTTTTTTTTAAAATTTTCCTTTTTTTTTTCAACTGCAGTCTCGTGCTAATTGTAAAGATCAATGGTAAGTATCACTTTATTGACTTAAAAACATCAAAGACCTTCGTCTCGGTGTTTGTGTTGATGATTTTGTTGATATATAAATGAAATTAAATTCGGCTTGCTTCTTTGATCCCGACTCAAATCAAATTAGTGAGGTTTAGTAGATTTTTAGATATTAAATTTTTGATAAAAAAATTAATAACTTAATTTTTTTAATTTAAATTCAAGGTAATTAAAATTTTTAAATTTATTTTTATAAAATAATAAAATATTAAAAATATTTTTAAATTAATATTTTTATTTTTATAATTAATTATAAATATATATATTTTATTATTAAATAATAATTCAAATTAAATTAATTCAAATTAAAAAAAATCTTATTCAATACGTGACTTGCACAGAATAAAACTTGAACAAGTCAATCTCTAACCATAGACACAGAAGATAGAAATGAAATCCTACAGGAAATCATATTAGACAGTATATTTACTCACCTATCATTTGGAAGGGTCTAATTCTTTCCCAATTCTGGACTTTTATAAAAGCCATTCTAGATTTAATATGAAGTTTTGAAGATTCGGATAGCATTGTTTTTTAAAGATTAAGAAAAAAGAAAAAAAAAAGGGGCGAAAGCGAATGAGGAAGCCCTTTTGCCTAAAGTATAACACATCGTTATAGTTCCTTTAAATCTTTCCAATGTCCATATGCCAGATAATGTTCTTTCTCCTAATTACTTTACACCTAATTTTTACAAAGCCATATTAATTCCAGGATCTTGTTATTACATTTATTTAAACATAAGATAATTCGTTCAGTGAGATTCATGTTGGATTGATTCCGGATATAATATTTATAATTTAGTTTAGTTTGACTCGACTTGAATCATCGTTTAATTAATAAAAATATTTTTATTTAAATTTAATTATAAAATAATTTTTATTATTTAATATTTTTTAAATAGTAAAATGAGTTTACGACCAGCCTGAACTTAGGTAAAAGAAATTAAAAAGAATCAGGTTACAACTCGGCCTATGAATACTTATAATTCTAATCTCTTCATAACAATAACATGGGACTACAAATTCGTGTACCGTATTCTTATATTGTATTATATTATAATCATATTTAAAATATTTTATATTTATCTAAAGTTTGATATGTTAATAATTTGTATTATATAAATCTTGAGACATTTATGTATTTATGTTATATTCGTATTATTCTTTCATGTCGTATCATGTTTTTAATTATCTTTTTCATATTATGTTTATATCATGTCTAATATTATCAAATCTAAATAAAATGAAGGCCTCGGAAGAAATTAAAGCTAAAGGATTTTTTTTTTTTTTTTGCTGAACCTACTCCAAATTTTTTTTAAAAAAGAAGATCTTGATGAATCTCATATGATCGAAGGCACATGTACATGGCCATGGCATGAAGCTGGTGACATAAGGTACCAATTGACATAATCAAAGACAAATACTCTGTACCTTAACCTCATTAGACAAAGTCATGAGACTTACTCATAGTCCAAAAATCAAATAATTGACCACTCAGATAAAAAGTTTCACTGAGCTGAAAGTTTGGTGCGGAGACTGGAAGGTTTAAGGACATCCCCTGGTTTAAGAAATTGACTCCAAATGTAGTAGATATACATATAATTAACCTGCCTCTCATAGACAAATTAATTATTATTATTATTATTATTATACATGGTTTGAAAATTTTGCTTGCATTCGAGAATGAGCCAATGAGAAGCATGTAACCATGTATAGTCACCTTGTTTTATATTTAGATTAAACTTAATCAATGGTAAAAATGGATAAAGCTGAAATCAGTGTTTAATTTAATTAGTTTATATAATTATTTTTATTGTTATATTTGAGAACATGAATTTAAGAATTTAGATTTCATTTGTTTTATAAATTATGAAAATAAAATTTTTATATTATAGAAAAAATTAGTTAAGTTTCAATATAATTATATATTTAAAAGTTATAAAACTATAAATTTTAAATTTACAAATATCTATAAAAATTTCAAATTTATTATTAAATAAGCATATAATAAATTTATAAATTTAAAAAATAATTATTAATTTATATTTATATTTATATGTGTTTTATCACATAATTTAAATTATTTTTAAATAATATTTAATAAATATGATATTTAAATTTTAATATTTATAATTTTTTTATCTCCACCTCTATTGAAAAAGAAAAAGGAAAAAGGAAAAAAGCTAAGAGCAGGAGAAGCTCCATGCCAGTCGTGTTTCTTTGCTACAGAATTCTTCTCAGGACTGTAAAAAGGACAGAGGCAAGGCATCCTTTTATCGATTGGTGTGTGTTTCCCTAATGAGCTACATTCCAAAATCCAAAAGTAAACAACCCAAAAGAGGTTGCTTACAATTAATGGTACTGTAGTAGGTAAGGTTCCTTGTTGCCACTTGCCAGCCACAATTGTTGAAAATCATTAGTGCTGATAAAACAACGATCGCTATCTTCCATCTAGCCGTGCTGCTTAATCTTAACTAAAATACATAAGGAAATGCAGTACATCTGTCCAAGGTGAAGCTATTCGCGCAACCTTCAAACTTGAAAATCTCCTAATATTTAAAATGCTTTAAAAAAGTATTAGATTAAAAAAAATTAGTTAAAAATTCATTAAAAAATAAGTTAAATTTGATTCAATCTATTTTTTAATTATATAATATATCTTATTTTATATTTATGTATACGATGTAATTTATATTATATAAATATATATAATATTTATCAAAAATTAAAAAATATATTAATTATTTATATTTTAAAACTTAATAAAAAAAATACTAATGATTAAATTAAAAATATATTTAAAAAAGATAAAAAAATATAGTATGGATATGTATAAATGGATTTACATTATATATTTAAAAATAAAGAGGTGTTTGAACATAATTTGAAACTTATATCAGATTTAAATCATATATAATTTTAATATTATATTTAAGTCTAAAAAGATCTTATAGACACCTCTAATATTAACGTGCAGCTGGCTCTCTCCTAACAAAAGAAGAGACCCAAAAGCACAAAAATTAGAAGCTGAAAGTTTCGAAGAGACATTAAAATCACAATCACAATCATAAAAATAATTATAATCATCTCTTTTGGTAGGAAGGAAATAAAAAGAAAGAATTTAATAATTAAGATTCACAATAACTCAGTCAAGTGTTTCTTCTCTTTTTGTTCTCTTTCTTTCCTGCCAAACGAAGAGTGAGACCTTACATCAAATCTCCAAAGGCCAAAACAGAATACAGAAGGGTTACCTTCGTACCTAGAGCACCAATTAACTGGTCATTAGAATCTCTTACAACTAATCTTAAAGAAGGGACCGGATGGCTCGGTCAGATTAGTTCAACTAGAAATTTGTGGCCAGCTGCGTTTGGGTTTATGTTATAAAATCGAAATTGATGACGTATGTGAAAAATTGGTTGAGTCAGTAAAATTTGATTAATTTTTCTTAAAAAATTTATTGTATATTAATCTCTTATACTTAAATTAAAAATCATATCCTTTAGTTAAATGCATGTATATATATTTATATATATTAAATATTTATTATATTTACATTTAACATTAGAGTTTTCTTATTTATTGTTTAAAATTTTTTAATTAAATGGCTTGTAAACAATTCACCCTTAGGATCATAAAGATGTTTCGAATCAGAAGCCAAATAATTATTGAAATCACATGGTTACAAATCACATGTCTATCATCAATCCGTAATTTTTTTTGGTAACTCATATGATTTAAAAAAAATGATAAATCCAAATATGATCCTAGATATATATTTTATATTTGATATTGGTTGATACAAGTATATAAATCATGTTATACCACCTCCTCAAACTTGCCAATTATAAATATATATATATAAAAGCATATATATCATATTTTAAAACCTTAATTTATATTGACAGAAAATAAAGACATCAATTTATATTTAAAAAAACTTAATATATATATATACCCTTCGTTATCAATGTGTTAATGTTAAAATGATATATATATATATATGTATGCATAGAGAGAGAATAGTGTAACGGTGCAACAAAATAAAACTTTAAATAATAAGAAAAAAAATAGCGGAATATTCACTTAATCACAAATTACATTTTGTAAGAAATTAAAATATGCAATATTTTCGAGTGTTAATGCCCAACAAGCCTTAAGCTAAAAAGGCCTAAACCACAATCATTCCGAAGAGACTTAAGCCTATAAAAAGCCCAAAGACAACTCACTGATACAAAGATTTTGGACCAAAACTTGATCGAATTGGACCAAAACATTTTTTTATAAAAAACAAAAAGGGGATTGGGAACAATACTGTTTGAAAAGCCGCAAGTTTCGATCCCAAAAGTCCCCCCTTTCTCTCCCGTAAATTAACCAATCTCCCTCTCACTCAAAGCCAATCAAATCCCTTTCCAAACGAGAGGGGAAAAAAAAAAATCTTTTTCCTGCAATTATTTGTTCATAGTTTTCCAGATTTTAGTTTACTTGAGTGAATAAACAAATATCTATTGTTGTTGGAACTAAGAAGATAATATCTGCAACGGAAGGGGTACCGAAAATATGAAATTGTCAAGAAATTTTAATATTTAAAATATTATAATATCAATATTTATAATATTTTAATATCAATATTTATAATATTTTTATCATCCAATTTAAATAAAAATATTTATAT
>JBBYHM010000001.1:2780591-2809357 GCA_038381775.1 Adansonia rubrostipa | reverse complement strand
AGCAATTTGGGTACCAAAAACCAAGTGAAAGTTTCTTGTAGGTGTGTTAGAGCAATAAGGAGCAATGCAATACAAATAGATGCTCTAGACACATAAAGAAGTGTGATGGGTAACCTTTAAGCATTAAAATTTTAATATGTGTATTGGTTATTCATGTTATGTTTATTAATGCTTTATTGAAAAAACATATTGTTTTCAATTGGTTTCATAAAAATTCATGTCTTATATCATGAGCAACTATAAGCTTAAATGTGCGTGCATTTGATGACTTAGTGCTTGATGATAATATGTTAAATCATTTGTGAAATGTTGTTATGAAGCATAATTTAAGAATGACTTATACATAAAAGGTTGATTTTGATAAACTTCATGCTATAAGTCATTAAGAAGCTCTATTGCATGACAAAATTATATGCATATCCTTAGGGGGAGTATATAGAGCTTACTTATAAGATATGATGCCATAAACATGCACTAGCAAGTTGTTAAGTCTCTTTAATGCTTTATATTCAATTATGCTTGATAAGACTTAAAATGTTTGATTATATTATAAGTTAATGATTTATGATTCAAACAAATTTGCAAATATTAAAAATAATTTTTAAACTTGGCATATGTGGTTTGAATGAAAATCTTTTAGTTGCATATTACCTTACTTATGTGACCAAATATGTTAATTCATTTAAACTTGATTTTAAAACTTATTCTAATCCAAACTTTGATTATTCATATGAGCTTCAAATGTTTAAAATCAAAAGTTTGCATTAGAATATAAAATCATGGGTTTTGGAATGCCAATTTGCATATTTTTCTAAGCATTTTTCAGAAAACCCAAGGCATGTATCGATACTTAGAGTCTTATGTTGGTACAATGAACAAAAAACCCAGAAAAACCCAGCTTGTATCGATACAACACTATGTGTATCGATACAAAACCCCCCTGTATCGATACAACTAGTGAATGATGACTAATTTCATGCAATTTTTTTAAAAAAATGCAAAATTGGTCTCTTTAATGAGTTTTCACTTAAAATCCTTCAATTTTATTATTTCTAAATCTTGATAAACATCGTTTCATAACTCATCACATACTTAAACATCATATTTAATTCATTGATGAGTGTTTCACAAATCAAATACATTAAGTGCTCATATTGCCATATAATGCTTAAAAATACAAATTTTTCTATACATCATTTTTTTAAAATAATTGGTACCATATACGCTTAATGTTCTTCATTTATCAATATTTAGTATCACTTATTTTAAAAATCATTAAGTTATTGAATATTCTTTGATAATTAAAATCTGGGTACCTCTAATGCTTATCTTTTGCCAAGATTGTTTTTAAGTTTTGCAAGGTTCATGGAGATAAACCCATCCTTGAAAGATGAACACTTGCATAGCAAAAGGAAGCAAATTAAGCATACAACCTCATCAAATCAAACCAAAACCATCAAGGAATGCTCAAACACTAGAAATGATGATCCTCTAAGTTACAATGAGTATATCATCAAAGTTTGGTAAGGCTGAGCTAATCATCAAACAAATGCTATTAAATTCTTATCCCTTAGTATTAAGTTTGGTGACATACATGAGTCAATTATATATATAATTAGTATTCTAGTATGTAATGTATGGTTAAAATGTTTGCTTTGAATGAATCATTGAACATTTCTAAGTGCATAATTCTCATATTTAAGCATGTTTTTTGATTGAATGTTTGCTAAAATGATTTTATTGACATATCATAAATGAGCAAATGATTTTCTAACCTATGGAAGTTGGATATGTTTTTCTTGAATTTTTTTAACCTTTCATATGGCATCTATTGTAGTGTGCATGTGTACTAAAAATTTAAAAATTTGTATCTATTGTGCACCTGAACACCAATTGGATTAATAATTCTTAAAATCCTTTAATAATTGGTATGTCCTATCTCTTAAATGTGCTTAAATGAGTACAAAAGAATACAAAAATCGGATGAACTACACATTAGGACTTACTTGCATATATTTTCTCAATAATTGATAGATATGTTCTTAAATGTTTCATACTTAATATACCTTCTAGAATTCTTGTTGAAATTAGACCCTTAGCTTTGAATTAATCTACATTCACCTTTTTGATATTCCAAAAAGGGGGAGAATTTTAGGGGCTAATTTGCTTGCTTGTACTTCATTTATATATATGCTTATGCTAGCAAATAGGAGAATTTCACATGTGCCTACACTATTTATGTTATTGGAATCCTAAATATTGTGTGTTGGTATTCTCGAAGCCAAATATGACCAAAAATACCATTGCCAAGTGTTTCAAAATAAAATCTTCAGAAAAAATCCATTTTATAATATTTTTATTAAAAGGGAGTTTTATTGAAAAGCTTTAAATGATTAAAGGGGAGTTTTACAAGCAAATTCACCTTAAGTTTTGTTATATGAAAAAGGGAGAGATTGTTACCTATATTAGCTTTGATTAATCTTAGTTTTAATATAACTAAAACTTAAGTTAAATTAGCTTGTGTTTAATTATTTTCAAGATTAGTATTTTTCCATGAAATATTTAGTAAACACTTTGAAAAATACTAGAAAATGTTTTAACTCCTTCAATCACTCAAAAATGTGTTTTTAATACATATTTTTATATAAAACATTTTGAGATAAGTTTTACATGTTTTAAAGTCATAAAAAAATCTTTTAAAATTGATTTTGATGCGAATATATCGATACATTATGTGTACGTATCGATAAAATACTTGGCAGTAGCTAAATAACCTTAAAATGCAAAAATCACTGTTCATGTATCGAGACAGAGCATTCTGTATCGATACAGCACTATTCATGTATCGAAACAGAGCATTATCTATCCATGCAACACTGTTCATGTATCGATACAGAGGAATCTTTCTGTATCGATACAGGATTATTTAACGATCATATTTTGGATCGTTAAACAAAATGTATCGATACCCATTTAATTGTATCGATACAGAGGCACGGAGAACAACGAAAATGACATCTTGAAGGCTCTAACGGCTATATTCCTTCACCGAAAGTTCTCAACGGCTACAATCATGATCAAGGCTATAAATAAGCCACTCCAACACCTTCAACAAGAAAAAAAAAACTAAGAGATAGTGCTTAGAGTCATATCTTTCATTTTCTCCATCATTTTTGCTAAGTTGTTTATCTTTGTATAGGATTAATTCTTCCTATTTTTGTATTCTTCATTTTGTATCTTTAGATACATATTTCGTTTGAGCCAAAATTCTTGTAAACACCTAACCTTTAGAGATTTTATTTGTTTACACTTAAATCCTTGTAAAAAAGGGAGGTTACTACTTAGCCATTGAAAAGTAGAGAAGGTTTCTACTTAGCCTTTAAAAGTAGTGAGAGGGGGTTCTATCTTAGCTGCAAAAGATAGGGGATAGAGGTTTCTATCTTAGCCTTGAAAGATAAGGAGTGTAATGGTTATACCTTATCCTTGAAAGGTAAATAATTCAAATTAGTGAATTGTGAAAATCTAAAGCAAGTGAAGCCGAGATAGAGGATGTAGGTAATTGAGGCTGAACCTTTATAAATCATCGAGTTTACTTCTTCTTTCCCTTTTCTTTAATTGTTTATTTTTATTCACCGACTTGCACTCCAAAGTTTATTATTTAGATTTCTCAATTTTAGTGATCAAAGTTTTAATTTACTAAAATTTTGAGAAATCAATTCACCCTCTTTTGATTTCATTCATCGCTAAAAAGTCTAACATATTTTAAGACTTAAAGGTTGGATCAAGTGTCTTATTAGACACAAGTGAAGCAAATAAACCCAATTCTGGATCTATCTAGATCAGCTTACCTTCCAATTCTTTTGATTTTTCCTATGCTATTCCATCATCCTCTAGAGTTCACAGTGAGAAAGGATTGTAGGGAAGTGAACTCAATCCATTCCCATTTACTTATAAAGGATTGTTCTTTATTTTGTTTCAAGATTAACTCATCGTTCCTGTATACAAGCCTTCCCTTAGACCCTCTAATCCCAAATGTTATGATATCAATGCACATTGTGAATTCCATGCAGGATTACAGAGGCATTCATAGAATAATGTGATAAGTTTAGAGGAAAGGTTCAAGATCTACTCTAGTGTATTGTAGATTAAACTAAAGCTAAAGGAGGCTATCAAATTCCCATCACGTTATAGGAAGTACTAGAATGCCAAGGAGCAATGAAGTAGTTACGAAGGCAACTTTTTGAACTACTCACTCAATTTATAAACATAGAGTTTACAAAATGATTATTTTGATTTAGAAAAGTCTCTTACAAGTACTAACGTAGTTAGGACTATGAAGTACTTGCAAAAGTAATCCTTTTTAGTTACTTTTGAATCTTATAAATATGGTTTTACATAATGGATAAATTGAAAGTACTATTATGTAAATATGGTTTTACATAATAGGAAGTACTAGAATGCGGAGGAGCAATGAAGTAGTTTCGAAGGCAACTTTTTGAACTACTCACTCAATTTGTAAACATGGAGTTTAAAAAATGATGATTTTGGTTTAGAAAAATCTCTTACAAGTACTAACGTAGTTAGGAATATGAAGTACTTGCAAAAGCAATCCTTTTTTGTTACTTTTGAATCTTGTAAATATGGTTTTAAATAATGGATAAATTGAAAATATCAATTCATGAAATTATGATACTGAATAATGATTCAAATTCTTTAATAATTTCCATGTTTAATATTTAATCAATTGTTTAGCCTCTGATTCATACCATTACATATTATTTTGTACACTTATTCATTCATACATTTGTTCATTTATTCATTTTATCAGTTTCTTCATAGTCATACAAAGGCAATAATAAAAATTAATGTTAATAAGATACATACATAGTCCAACAGACTAATTTAAGTTATTTTTTAATTTGAGGTGAAATAATATGGAATTATAGGATATAAACAGGAAACATTACTTGACAAGATGAGTGGAAATGACTTTAAAACAATGAAAGGAAATGGGAGCCAAGAATACTCCAAGCCATTCAAGAAAGTAAAGAGAAAAAAGAAGCTATAGAGGAAAAGCCTCCATAAAAGTAATGCCTTGACCAAAGAAGTTTACAAATAATCTTGTGTCATAACAATAGTTCTACTAGGATCCAAAGAAATACAGGTTGAAAGACAATTACCTCAAAGTACTCAATCTCTGGGAAACCAAGCCCACAATACATATTCATGTTGATCAAGAGGCAATAACCAGCATGTCAGACGAGAGAGTGATTCCATCAATAAATGCCAACAAGTCACACTCGATGGAAGCTAGGACCATAAAAAAGTCAAGAAAATAAGGAAATCCATTCGAACTGCATCCTTAACCCTAGTTTTCATTTGATTTTAGCAAGATCTTCCTTGTAACCTATGACTCTTTATGCGAATTTTTTCAACCTAGAGTTTCAAAGGGCATAGAGACCTGAAAAGCAGTTTAGGAAGCAAAACAAGATAAACATGTACCATACCTTACCAATTTTCTACATAAAGCTCTTTTCTTTACTCACTTAGAACCAGATGATCTCTGCCATTCCAACAAAGCCTAAAAACATCTCTATCCAGAGAGGTATAATCTAAGCATCAGGTTCCAATACTTTTTGTCTAAGAATTTCATTAACCAATACATGCTATTAAATGTGAGAATAATCTAGTGTATTTAGCATGGTTGACTAGAGAATCATAGGCTGCTGTAAATTGTAACTTGAATTGATTAAATGATTACTTGCCATGCCATGAGCTTTTTGATTCATCATCTTTGCTAAAATATTTAGTAAAAAGTCATTAAAAGGTTATCCTCACAGCATGATTTAGATGATAGGAAATAACCATGCATCTTGTGGAATTTTTGCGTTTGAGAACTTATAGTTCCATACACGTCTTGATGTTCCATAAGCTGATCTACAAGTCAGCCTTTAGGAATGTTAATCTAGCAAAAATTTAAAGTTAGTGAAAGCCTATTACGAATTATTAATCTAAGCGTCATCGACCTTATGGTACTATGCCAATCAGGGGTAATTTCTATCTTGACTTTAAAATTTTATATATATATTTTTTTGAAATGGTGAATTTTGAAATGAATTTTGGTTTGTAAATGCTGTGTATACTATCATCGACCATGAACTTTGTTGATAATAATTTCTAATAACTAAGATAATGAGAATATTTTGCAAAATCTCCCTTTGGTTGATGATTACCATTAGATTGAATCTTCTTACAAAAGTCTTCCACTTCCATATATATGATTACTCCAAGCATTCAACTATAGACCTTTCATAACCAGAGACCTTCTACATCTAAAAGTTTTTTTTCCTATGGATTCCTTGAAGGTCTTATAAATATGTTATGCTCCTAAAATATTCAGATATCGATACTTTGATAGGTGTTAAATAATGATAGTAATTTTGAGATCTCCCTTATTTTTAAAATCTTTTGCCATAATTTCCATGACACTCTTCCAAATCCTTGATTCAGGAAGACTGAGAGTAAAAGTGAGCTAAAAACACCTATTTCTTTGAAACAAAACCTTTTTCTTTCAAAATAAAGAAAAAAGAAAAATGTGATGAAGAAACAAATGAAGAGAAGTAAAGCAAAATGAAATATAAAAAAGATAAAGAATTAAAGATTTGTTCATCTTGAAAGATAGCCTAGATTCAATTCCTTGTAAAAAGAAATAATCCTTAACTCAATTATTCTTAAACATTTGATTTAAGAAACAATCACTGATTAAATTATTCTTGAACATTTAATTTGAGCCTATTTATCCTTCTTTTCTAAACCCTAAACCATGTCTACGTTATGTATCTAACAAAGTGCATTTTGATTAAACATAGCTATCTACTTGTTGGGACATTCTTAAAAAGGTCTATGTAAATTCATCTTTTTAAATGATTTTTAAGTCCTCAACAATAAGACGAGGCAAGCTTAAAAACCTTGGAATTGCTTCTAAATCAACAAAGATAACCACCAATGGGAGAGAATGCTTCATGTTAATTCAAAAATCAACCCTAACCTTTAAAATTTCATGATATCAGCAAAAGGTCTAGTCAAATGCCCAAACATTGATTCTTTTCAAAATAAGCTTTTAGCATTTTTTCCTCATGCCATAGAAATTGATGCTTATCAAAGGCCTTTCAAATTAACCCTTTGAGCCTTGGTCTTTACTAGCATTAGTTGAACACCTGTCGAGCTATTATATTTGAAGATTATAAAGATGTTATAACTTAATTGTTTACCTTTCAGGGAATTTCTATGAAACGAACGTTTATTGAAACTTGGTCTTAATAAAATTTTACATTGTTGTATCAATTGTTTCAAGATAAATTTAGCAATGCCACCCCATTTGTATCATAGAATTCATTCCTTCATCTTCTTCAAAAATATCTTAAACCATGATCATCAATCACAAAAAAGCTTTAACATCATGATGAAAATAGCATTTCCATTATCCTTGATATTAGAAAATCCATGATTGAAACAATTTTGAGATTTTCATATATTTTGATCAAGTATATCCTTTCCCAAGTTAGAATGAAAAGGAGATCTCATTCCATAAATCCTAGAATTTTGATGAATTATGATACTTGTCATCATTTCAATAAAAGTTTGCAAATATGGCTTAAGCAAATATTTATCCAATTGCATAAATTATATCTCTAGGTTGATAAACACTAATCTTATCTTTGACATTTAATATTTGATAATTTTTTAAGAAAGACTGAACAATTCCATGAAGAAATCTATCGCCTTTTCACATGATCCTATGGTCAAGTAGGTGAACAAGGCTATAAAAAAGCTTTGATGGTGATATTCGAAGCATTCAAAAAAAAAGCTTTAATAGTGATATTCGAAGCATTCAGACAAAGCTTTGACAGTTATATTTGAAGCATTTAAGAGTTTTCTAAGTCTTCGATGGTGATATTTGAAGCTTTTAAAAGTTTTCCAAGTCTTCAATGGTGATATTCGACTAAGGTTTCAATGCCAAAAAATGGCACCAAAATGAACACCTGATGCAACTGGCCGAAATGGTAACTAGTTGATGTTGGCATCCATAATGAAAAGTCCAAGAGTAGCTGATGGTTATTGCCCTTCGAAATTGGCACTAAGCCTAAAAATAGCTGATGGTTATTGCCTAACAAAATTCACATTAAATTGAAACCAAGTCCAAGAATAGATAATGGTTATTTCCTTTTGAAATTGGCACCAAGCCTAAGAGTAGCTAATGGTTATTACTAGGTGAAATTGGCACTAACTTGACACTAAGTGTAAGAGTAGCTAATGGTTATTACCCAGCGAAATTGGCACTAACTCAACACCAAGGCCAAGAGTGAATGACGGTTATTGCCCTTTAAAATTGGCACCAAGCCAAGGGTAACGGAAGGTATTGCCTGATGAAATTAGCATTAACTTGATACCAAATCTAAGAGTAGCTGATGGTTATTGCCCTACGAAATTAGCATTAACTTGTCACTAAACCTAAAAATAGATAACGGCTTCGGCCTAATAAAAATTGGCATTTAAACAAAAAAATTGATTCAATTGGTTATATGTAGGAAAAATGATGCAATTGGGGTATATATATGTGTATGTTGTGAAAAAAAAAAACTTCTTAGCAATGACCAAAGAAAGGTAGTTGTAAACATCTAATTTTGCTTGGGCCGCTTTTCCTGATAGTCCAAAATATCCAAGACCAAGCATTTAGTCACTGCCCAGTTATGGTAGACTTCTTTCAGGTGGAATGAACATTTTCAAGATCTATTTAGATGCGTTTAAATATCCACTGTGCACATGACAAAATTATCGCCATTTCAAGGGTCCTAGAGTAAATCTCCAATAAAAAATATGAATATCAAGGTAAAATAATTAACTTTGAAATTTTGAAATTTGTTTCTGCAGATGTTATCACAGTCAGATTTCCCATTCTTATGAGTTTTTTAAGAATTTTTCGTTCAACTTTGAAAATTGACCATCGTATATTTTTATCTATACTTTTATGGTATTTATGCCAATATGCACTCTACAAAATCAAGAATATTCAAGGAAAATTTATATTGACATTTTTTACCATGAGGTATCAAGTTGCCAATTTTGAGATTGAAATTTGAATTTTTCACAATGCCGTGGGTATCATACTCGTGAAATTTTTTTTATAAAAATTTCAGTTTTCACCTTTATTAATTTTATAAATTAATTTTACGATTAATATGCTGGGTAAAATCCATTTTTGTGAAGTTTGAACAAATTTATAGGTTTTTTCTATTTTAGGATACAAAGTTTTTCGCTCTGCAAATTTTTGGGAAGACTTTTTTTGAGTTTATAATTTTTATAATTCTTCAAATATTTTCATTAAATTCATATTAAATCAAATTTTGAAATTTTAAATTATTTTTTGAGTTTTGCATTTTTTCCATGTAAAAAATTTCCCTATAAAGGTTTTTCTCATAAAATTTTATGAGTTTACAATTTTTAATGGTTTTTTCTTAAATATTAAAATTGATTTTGTTATTAG
This sequence comes from Adansonia rubrostipa, assembly GCA_038381775.1. NCBI lineage: Eukaryota > Viridiplantae > Streptophyta > Magnoliopsida > Malvales > Malvaceae > Adansonia > Adansonia rubrostipa. The sequence continues at coordinate 2,799,813 of JBBYHM010000001.1, read as the reverse complement.
CTTAAATTAAATTTATCATATGAAATTTTATTTCAAATACAATTTTTAATTTTTATAATTTAATCTTTCTAATTAATTTTTATGGTATAATTTTACATAATATAAATAAATATCACCCAAAAATCATTAGACCTTGACGATGTCATTGATGGCATAATTCATTAAAAGACAAACATAATTAATTTAAATCAAACCAATTTAAAAGAAATCAAATTAAAATAATAATATAAAACAAATATTAAATAAAAAAAGAAAAAAAACTAAAAATCTCTAAGAAAGCTTTGGCCAATGGCCTTTTCTCCTTGCTAGGCCTATCTTCATCCCCTATAAAGAGGGGGTGCGTCTTTTCATTTCAAGACTTTAGGCTTTAGGAAGAAAATATGCAGAAAAATATTTTCAAGCTTTTCCATGGTAAAATTCTTGTAAATTTCTTAAATTTTGCTCATTTCTTGTTTGATTCCTCTTTTTAATAAGCCAAATGGATACTTGTGCTCATGAATTTTGATTAATGTTGAAAGGTCAAGTACGATGGCTATGATTAATGTTTTTAATTTTGGGTATTTTAGCTGATTTTTATTGGAAATGTTTGATTTTCTTTGAGACTATTTTTGTTTGTTGATATGTATATTGTTATTTTCATGTAAATATGTTTGCATAATTTTTCTTAATATTTTCATGGTGTTTTATATTGATTTATTCATTTTTTTATGCTTTTATGCTTATTCATGCTTAGTAAAATTTTTAACATGTATATATGTTAACATTTATGAAAATATGTGATGGAAAAAAATATGCTAGCCAAATCATGTAAGAGCTGATTTTGTGATGTTTTGATTTTATTTTGCTTATATTGTAAATATGGAAATCTTAGGGACTAAATTGCAACAATTAAAACAATTTTTTCTATGGCCATCCAAGCTTGGTTGATTACTTGTAGGCATCTTTAGAATTGTTTTTGTGCTTAGTTGAACATATTTGAATGTGTATTATGCATTTTATACCATTTTTTGGGCCATGTTAGAATTTTTGAAATTTAAGGACTAACTTGCAAAATGTGAAAAAAATTACCTTGTGGCATAGGTGTTTGGTTGAATCATTTTCATGATTTTTGCAATGGTTTTTGTGATTTTTCATGACATGTTTTGTGTTAATTTATGATTTTCTAGCATGTAAGGACTAAATTTAAAAGATGGAAAATATTGTTTCAAGGCCATACGTGCTTGACCGATTGCTTATGTATACTTGTGAAAGTGTTTTCATCATTATTTTGATATGTATTAATATGTTTTATGCATTTTCCATAATTTTGTGGCTATTTTGTAATTTTAGAAAGTTTAGAGGCTTATTTGGAAAATTACAAAATTTATGTTCTAAGGCCATAGGTACTTGGCCAAACTTATATATGATATTTCCTATGATTTCCATAATTTTTTATGATGAATTTTGTGTTTAATTATGATTTTATTTTGTATAGGGACCAAATTGCAAGGTTAGAAAATTTTAAGGATCATTTAGAAAAACTTTGCAATTAGAGTTAATATTTTAACATTTTAAGAATATTTATAACATTCTTATGTTCATCTGTATGGGTGTAGAAATTACAAAAACTTCGTATTGTTTTACTTTTTTGTTAGGGTGCGAAATGTAATTTTAAAAAATTTAGGGACTTATTTGTGATTTTTGCATTTTAGGTCAATCTTGATATTTAAGTTACCCATGGAAGGTATAATTATCATTTCATATGATTTTCAAGTCCTCTAGGTTACCGAGATACTTATAGGTCAAAGGTAAACTTTAAGGTATTTTAGTAATGTCTCTAGAACTATGTCCTATTGGATCATCGAGATACTTATAGGTCGAAGGTGTATAGTAAAAGTAAGTACATTTGTTTATGATGTCATCCAGCCCTTTAGGTTATCGAGATACGTATATGTCGAAGGTAAACCATAGGGATATTTCAATAATTTGCCCTAGAATTGAATTCTTTATGATCATCGGGATATATATGTCAAAGGTGTGTAATAGGGATAGGTTCTTCTTTTTATAGAAGGGTCGAGTCCTTGAGGCTTACCAGGACATTTTTATGTCAAAGGGAGACCTTAAGGATATTTTAGTAATTTACATTAGAACCAAGTTCTATGTGATCACCAGGATACTTAGATGTCAAAGGTGTACTGTAGGAATAGGTTTATTTGTTTATAAAGTTTTAGGATCTCTAGGTACCAAGATACTTATATGTTGAAAGTACTCCTTAGGGACATTTCATTAATTCATTTTAGAACTGAGTCTTTTAGGGTCACTAGGATACTTTTAGGTCAAAGTTATACTTTAGGTGACATGTTGATTAAATCGATCACATTCAGATACTTAGAGTAGAGTTTAATACTTCCCTTCTAAACCGAGTCTTAGGATGATTTTTAATTTGGTCTTTGTTATTAATATTACTGACAAAATTGGAATTTTTATAAATTAAGGCAATGACTTTGATGTTAAAATAGTACGTGTGATTTCTCCCAGCGTATGAGAGAGGTTCTACGAATTATTTTAATAACGCAATATCCATTTCAAAATGAATATCAAGATTTTTTTTTTTGAATTTTGGAAAAATAAAACCTTTTATATTCCTCTAGTCCTTCAATCAAGTACAAAAGATATTTTGATTTTTAAAACCTTTCATATTCCACCAACTCTCCGACGGGGTATGAAAAAGAATGATAAAAAACTCTTATGTCTTTCTGGATGATAAAAAAACTCTTATGTCTTTCTGGTCTTCTAGAAGGGTGTGAAAGATATTTTGAATTTCAAAAAAATTAAAAACTCGATTTTCTCATATGAAATAATAAATTTGTTTCATAAAATTTTATTTTTAAATATGAGGACTATAATTAAATACCGAATGGTGGAACTGAATAAAAATTAAAATTTACGTTAACGTATGATTAATAGGTACTGATTTCCAGGCATCATGAGAAGGTTAATCCTTACTTGTGATTATAACAGACTCCCATATCCTTTTAAGGGATCTTTGGTATAAGCGCAGATCCTGAAGTTTGTTTTTATGGGTTTCGTAGCCTTCGAAATGTGAACTTCGACATGTGACTAATCTCACCCGGCCATAATAGATTAGTGGTGAATCCAAAACAAATGGTCGTTTTGTAATGACTATTAAGAGTTAAGTTGAGTGAGCAATTCATCTCTCGTCAAATCAATTCCCAAACACGAAAAATTAGAGAATGATAAGGAAAAATAATAATGATATGGCTTTTAAAACAATAAAAACTAATGATACATAGATATATAAACAAGGAGTACATTGACCATTTTAAGTCAGGCTGGTCAGGATTCGTATCTCCAAACATAATTTAGATTAAAGATATTAGCCATGTGTGCTTATGTTACTCTAAGTATCAAAGTACTTATCTCTGTCTTGATCTCAAATAGGTAAGATTTACATTTTTTGCCATGTTCTATTTGATGAACTAACATTCCTTTTTGCTACTATTAATTCTACCAGCTTCGAAGCTACCTCTTATCTTATATCAAAATGGGATCCTACTTTTGATTTTCTCGTTACCCCTTATTTTCCCATTACTCCTTCTATTCCAAACTCTCATCCCTTATCTCGGTAAGTGGTGGACTTAACTAATATGCTTTGTGCTCCAACCAATTAGGTACCTACTTTGTCTTCATTTTCAACTCAAAGAAACCATTCTATGGTTCAAAGATTATAGAATAATATATTCAAACCAAATACATTTATTTTGTCATCATGCATCCACTTCTTAATGCCATTGAACCATTATGTGCTATCTATGTTATTAAACACTCACATCGAAAACAAGCATGCTTGATGAATTAGTTGGACTATATAAAAATGAAACATAGGAATTGGTACCTTTCCTCACTGCTGGGACCATTATAGGTTGCAAGTGGGTTTCTCGAATCCCAAAAACCTAGATGGAACATTTCCAAGAACAAGACTAGACTTGTAGCAAAAGGATTCAACCAAAGAGTTGATCAAGATTACTCTAAAACCTTTAGACCAATGATCAAAATAGTAATTATCGAAATGGTCTTATGTTTAGCAATATCTTAGAATTGGCCTTTTCATCAACTGGATGTAAATAATGCCTTCTTACAATTTGATCTCACAAAAGAGGCTTATATGAGATAACCACCCTTGTTTGTTGACAAAAGTACCTTATTATGTCTATAAGTTGAAGAAAGCCATATATCACTTAAATCGGGCTCCAAGAGCTTGGTATAAGGCTTTAAGTTCCTTCTTACTACATTATGGTTTTCAAAATTCAGTAGCTGACAGTTCACTATTTATTTGTGCTTAAGATGGTATTATTGTCTACATGTTGATATAAGTTAATAATATTATTTTTACTGGAAATAATCATTGACTTATCTTAGCATTTATCATAGATTTAGCTATTACAGCCTAAAGTTCTTATTGCTTTATTAGTTTTTTATGATGTACCAAGTAATTATCCTTTAACATTTCATTTCAAAGATTGCCTCAAATTTGATTGCTTCCTATAAATCAAAGCTAAACTATAAAATAGGACTCATCCACTCTCTTTAAACGAATCTCCTATAAGATAGACGAGCAGATAATAGGATTTATAAATGAAAAAGAGCTTGAAAAATCAAATGAAAAAAAAAAAAAACAAGTGAGATTGACTATTAGTCTATTTCTCAAAAAAAAAACACTATATTAATAAAAACTATATATAAAATAATGTTCATAATATAATTAATAAATATATAATTACCACATTATAAAGAAAAAGAAAGTAACATAGATTTGAAAAGGTAATTGAACTAACTTGTATGACATATTCTAAAAGATAGAGGACTAAGAAGGATAGATTTTTGAATAAGAAACATAAGAAAATTGGAACGAAATGGAATGGAAAGAGAGAGAGAAAAACATAAATGGGAAAGAATTAAATGAAATTTATTATGAAAATTTAGAAGTTTTTGAAAGGAAATAAAGGAGAATGAAACATATAACAAAAAATTAAAGACAATTAATTAAATTTTTCATACTAATAATTAATTAAATTTTGATAAAATTAACTAAGGAAAGCTTTAGCCTAGTTAAAATTACTTAATTGAAAATATTTATTCTACAATTTGAGCAGGAAACAAAAGAGATTAAAACATGCAACCAAAACTTAATGAGAACTAATTAAATTTTAATAAAATCAAACAGAGAAAGCTTGAGCTTGTCAAAATTACTCAATTAAAAATATTTATTTTACCGCTATTTAGTATAGTTGCAAGCTAAAAATATAGTACAATTAAAAATTAAAAAAATCTTGTTTTTGCAAATATGCAAAAACAAAAAAGAAATAATTTGAAGAACCATTATCAACTATCAAAGGTAATAATTAAGTTATTAACTATTAACTACTATTTGAATCATTGCTTTGCATTGTTTTATTGTCATTGATAATACATTAAATACGAATATGACATAAAAGAATAACATAAATTTAGAGTTAAAATACAATTACTATGATAAACTATGTAAAATATTCCCACTTGAAGACGATTTTTGAAGTAAAATATAGACATAAAATAACACAAATAAAGAAAGAAAACACAAAATATAATTCATTATATATAAAAAAATAAGACAAATATCAAAATTTGGTTCATGTAGATTGTATTCATATGAATCATTTATATTCATATTAAAAGATTAAAATTTAATAAAAAATAAACCTAACAGCTATCATACTATAACTTATACTTAACATAGTTTATTTACTATTTAATCATTATATTATTTTGTTCTTTGAATTCAACACCTAAGGTTAAAAAAATTACTAACATCTAGACCTGGTAATTCGTGTATTCATGTCATATTCGTATATTTTGTCGCGTTATAATTATGTTTAAGGTTTTTTACATTTATATCAATTTTGATACATTTATAATTCATATTAGATAGATTTTGAGAATGTATTCATGTCATGTCGTGTCGTACTGTATCGTGTTTTTTTTACTTTATGCATGTCATATTCGTATAATCATGTCAAATATTGCTATAGTAACATCAACCTATGTCATATTATTACTCAATTTTTAAATTTGTACCAATAATTTTTTATGCAATAATATAAAATAAAACAATAATATAATCTTAGTTTAAAAATAAATAAATAACAGTTTACAACCTAAAACTATGGTAGAAAGACATTTCACTCTCTTCCCTAACCAAATAAATGCAAACAAGCTTAATTAGGAGAAATAAGGATGCTCGAAGACTAAATAAAATAGTTAAAGATGATCGAAAAGCTAAAACGGGACATTCTTTACACAAAACGTCATTAGTATCATACCTAACCTTAATAATGTATCAATTTTTAGGATTCGAATAGTCAAAATTTCAAAGGTTAAGGAAAGGTATCGATACTTTACGAATCAAGCCATTTCCTAGGTGTTAAAACCCTGAGTCTAAAACACATTTTGCTCAAAGTATCGATACCCTAGCAATGAAGTCTCAATACCTTGACTAATGTATTGATACTTCATTGAAAAAAATCAGCTTCACAAACAGAGACATGATACAAGATCAATATTTCATGGCAAAACAGGGCATTAATGATCTTATCACCTAGATTTTAATAGCCTTTTGCCTTCTTAATCATTTGAATTGACTTTGAATTATCTTTTAATCAAACAAAGCATCTTTATTTAACCTTTTTACTTTAAATTAAAATAAAAGAGCTCTCAATTATTTCTTTTTTTAACTAAAACTATGTGCATCTAACAAGTAGCTAGAGTAAGCCTTTCAAATATGTTGCAAACCAAAGGGCTTGTAATCAAACTTTTTCTAATTAATAAAGCTTAGTTTGATTGTAATACCATGGGAGCTACATCTATAATTTAAGATATAGCCATCTTTGAATATTAGTAAAGCGAATCATATTGGATGAGGCATACAATAGTTAATAATTCAAACCAATCACTTATATTAGTGATTGAAAGTTTACCATCATGTTATTTGCATGATTGACAATCATACAAATACTAATTGGATGAAGCCCATGAAATACAATGGCCTTGTAAAGTTAGTAATGAGTTACAATGTTAAGATCCTTATGTATTAATGTCGTGTTTCTAAAAACGTTCCTAGTCATCAAGACAAGGCATTGACAATGCACAAAGACTAGCATATGCTAAGCCTCTATGCATTTGATATGCAACTCTTTGATCTAATAGAAGTTAAAGTATAAAGATACTTAGCAATCGTATATGGGTGCTTCTTTGATGGAAATAAGTTCACTGAACATAGCATGTATAAGAACTATATTTGGTATAAGTCACTCAAGTGTCTATGGAATATGTTCTCATATGCCAATCATTTATATTAGTCTTCAAACTTGTGATACCAACTTATCTTGTATAAAAAGTGTCATACTTTGATTTATCTGAAACTCCACAATCAATGAATGCTTAAGGTAGGGTATGTTAGGTATGAAATGAATAATATGGCGGGTGAATAAGTGATCTAGAGAGGATTCACCACTCTGAGTGACATTGAAGACATATCTCATATGTTCTTGGCTTTGGTTAACTTGATAAAGTCATTGGCCAACGTATGATGAATTTAGGAGAAATTGTTTTTATAAATTCATGAAGTTAACTGAAAGCTATAGGAACTAATATGGAGTGATACGTTAATAGACCCAGCACCATACTCATGGTCTCTTCGGTTAGCTAGTGAAAAGACCAAAATAAACTAAAAGGCTGGTTACTGAAAGGTTTCTTGAAAAGGTTATATAGATTCTTCTCACATACCGGATGGCCATGATGCCTTGCTAGAGGCCAATCTTGGTCTATAAATATAAATACACGTAATTAGGTAATTATGTTTATTACGTAATTATGTTTATTGCCATTAAGATGGAAGCATAATGGGTTATACACAACAAGATGATCTTTTGGATTAAAACCAAGATTTAATTAAGTATGACTTAATTAAATAAGTTCAGTTTAAAATAACTTAAGACATAAATTATATTTATTAAATCTATTAGAGTGTCCTAATATGGCAATAAAGATAAGAATGTCTTATCAAGGTAATGTCTATTATAGACATGGTTTAGAAGTTTTATTAAATAAAGCCAAATAATTGTATTTGAAAAATTAAATAATAATTAGATAATTATTTAATTAATTACTTAATATTATTTACATGAAATAAAATTATGTTATTTGGGTTAGGAAATTTAATTATAAATTAAATTATCTAACATGTAAATTTAAAGGATATGCCAAAAGGCCTATTTATTAAGTCAAGAGAATTTAGTTGTGAACTACTCCAAGTTGGGCTTGCTAATGAGCAAAGCGCATGGAATAACTATCTTTGGTGTGCTAATGAGCTAAAATATTAATAAGTTAATATTAAAGCCCAAACTTGGACAAGCTAATTAAAATAGTTTTAATTAGGCTCTAAGAAACACTCTAAAGCGGAGCCACCCTTTGGGTATGTTAGTATTGGTCTTAGTTGAGCCAATAGTCAAGCCTAACCTAGTCTAAAATGCATTTAAATACATTATTAAGGCTTTTTGCCTGATTAGAAGCATTAGAAAAACCTTAGGCACCAATCCAAAACTTCCATGAGGGGTTTAGCAAAAATATATGCTTCCCTAAGCTCTTTTTGCATTTCATGGATTTTTTTAGTGTTCTTGAATCCTTCGTAACATAATGAAATTAAAAAAAAATAGTTTTCTAGTATTGAGAGATTAATTTTTCACAAAAGTTATGACATTGGCCAAATCCTGAAATCCTTACTTCCCTAAGCCTAATTGTGTATATTTGCATCCAAGGTGATCAAAAAGTATTTCTGATCATTAATAAAAGATGAAAAATCAGTTTTCTATCCTAGAAGAATCATCCGAAACCAAAAATTAGGATTTTTGGATTCATTTACCTATATCTGCGAAAAACAACTATTTCTCTACGAAGTTATTTTTCTTCTTTTTAATGCAACAGGCATGGGAATTGTTCTCAAATCATTTCAATCTAAACCCGTTGGCTATATATCTTTTGGTTAAGGCTTGAAAAGCCTTTTGACTAGCATTGAAGAACCACCAGACCGCATGAAAGCTCCAATAGGCATATGTGTGTCACATTAGAGGTAGAATACTTGAACTGCTTTTGGCCTAAAAAAGATATCGTAGTAATCAATCCATAGTGTGTTAGTGTAAGGATCAGCATGTTTAGAGTTATGAGTCTCATAGCAAAAATGATTTCTAATAAATCTATTTTTTTAAAATTACAGTCTGATCACATCTACATCTCTTCCTAAAGATCCTGAGGAAATTAAGGTGTTTGTTTGTTTAATTTCACTATGTAAGTTTAATTCTAATTAAATGTTTATGCTTATATCGATATACATGAGACTGAAATTCCTTTCATTGGAGAGGTTATCATCTTCAAGCATGCATGGAGGTTTGTTTACCAGAACAAGCTTATTCTTTGCCGTATTTGGAAAATGAAATCTGTTCATGAATGCATCTAAGGGGTTCAGATGGCTTGCTTGCTAGAAACCTTGCATGGTAAACATGTAAAAAAGGATGAAAAATGACAATAATGCATAAAAGGAAGAAATGATCAGCCAGAAAGGTTTTTAAACATCTTGGTTAATCCAAACAAGGAAAATAGGCTAGTTTTTGGTTCAAGTGGAAGTAAAAATGGGAGAAACAAAAAAAAAGAAAAATAAGGGAAAAAGAAAAATAAGAGATATTTTCCAAATTTATTTTAGATAGTTTTTTACTTAGCTCAATTCTTAGTTATTTGATTTTACATGTATTTTCTTCATCTTATTTGCTTTAATATCCTAAGCCATTACTTAAGTGATCTAATTGTGCCAAATGTGTAACAACCATGTTTTTTAAGGTTAAAGTTTGAGCTATGATCTAAAGTGTTATTTGTTTCTTGCTAATCTTTGTTTAAAAGTTCCACAAAAATCAAATTTCAAACAAAAACTAGTTTTGATACTTTTTAAATTAAATTTGCCAGATTTTTAGTTATTTTAATATATACAATTTCCTTTGTTTTAATCCTTATTAGCTTATTTCATATTGTTCATCTTTCATAGTGTACGTGTTGCATGCTTGTATTTCATGTGATTCTATATTATATACACATTAGTTCATTGATTTCCCGGTCTTTGTCATTTTTATGGGAGTATTACAGTAATATTAATGTTATATGTATGTTTATTGATTTATACAAGTTCAAGTATTTTGAGTGAATTTTTCTATGCATAAAGGTCATGCATGATGCTTTTATCACTTGTAAATGAAAAAGAAATTTTTTTTTTTGGGCATTTTAAAGATGGCTGAATGTTAAGGGGCATTTAGCAAATTTTCAAAGTTATTCTCATGCATTTATGGATCATTCTTGAGTTGGTTGAACTTATAGGGATCAATTAACTTATAAGGATCATTTAACAATTTTTATCACTATACGGTCATTTAGGCTATTTAATATAATCTAGAGTAATTTTAACACTTTTCATCATTTTAGGGCCATTTTGGTTTTTTAACATAATCTAGTGTCATTTTAGTAATTTTCATCATTTTAGGACCGTTTAGTTTATTTAACATGATCTAGAGCCATTTTAGCAATTTTCATCATTTTAAGGTCATTAGGTTATTGAACAAAACCAAAGACCATTTTAACAATTTTCATCATTTTAGAGTCATTTAAGTCATTTAAGTTATTTTAGGCATTTTAGGCATAAATACACCTATTAAGGTCATCTTGATAATTTTCATGACAAGTTTGAGTCTTTAGGATCGTGTTGGTATTTTTATATTAATACATGGTCATTAGGGTCATTTGAATAATTTTAATGATAAACCTAACTCTCTAGGATCATGTTGGTATTTTCATATCAATACATGGTTAGGAGGGTTATCTTAGTGATTTTCATGGTAAATCTAAGTCCTTAGAGTCATATTAGCATTTTCACATAAGCACATGTCCTCCAATGTCATTTAGGTAATTGTGCATTAAGAACAAGTCTTTTATAGCATTAGTAATGATACACATGTTTTGATAAAAATGAAGGCAATATCCCGGACTTAAAAATAGTCCTTAGATTTTTTTTACAGCATATGAAAGGGATCTTACTGATTATTTTAATTCCAAAATACTCTTTTTAAATAGTAAATCAAAATTTTTCAAAATTTTCAAAAAAAAAAAACCTTTCATGTTCCAATGGGCTTTTTGGTGGGTACGAAAAATATTTTGCCCTTTCAAAAAATAATAAAATCTGATTTACTCTTAAAAAATTTATAATATTAGAAACAAAATATTTTTTGAAAAATGAGAGTTATGTTTAGGTATTGAAAAATTAAAACCAACTCAAATCAAGATTTAAGACAAACACGTAATTAAAAAGTAACAATTTATGAAAGTTATGGGGTGCCAATCATCCCTTACACATAACTGACACCTTTTTGTGTTATCTCTGGTTTATGCGTAAATTTTGAGATCTATTTTTGAAGGTTTGTAACCCCAAAAATATAAATCTCATTAAGTGACCAATCTTAAGTAGCATAAATATATTGGCGGTGACCCCTAACTCCTTATTTCATAATAGCCATACGAGAAAGTTGGACGAGCAATTCACTTTGATGACTCAGTCTTAAATTATGAATAATTCATTTTTTATACTTTAACATGTCAGATTTGCATTTAGCATGTTATGACAAAATATTATTGAAATAGTGTCACACATAAATATGACATGAAAAAATAATTAAAATATGACATAAGATGAAAAAAATAACATGACCACGATGAGAATACACGAACATGTTAAAATTTATAGGAAACAAATGTGACATGAAATTCAAAGTTATTTAAGCGATCCCAATTAGAACCAATAATTTTGAGCACGTGCGAACTCGACATGAAAAAATAACTAAAACATATTACAATGTGAAAAATTACAATAACCATTACAAGAGTACACAAATATGTGATAATCTATATAATACAAATTATTAATATGTCAAATTATATATATATATATATAATATCTTGAATATGATCATAACATGAAAAAACATTAAATAAATACAAACTTTTACCATAATTGCACTTTAATTCTTTAACCTTTGCCACAATTGCCCTCAATTGATTAGTATTACCAAAATTATCCCTTAAATATTTGCCCTTCAATTTGCTTTTATTCACTAAATTACTCTTCAATTGATCCTTTGAATGTTTGTTTTTCAATTTGCTTTTATTCATTAAATTAACTCTCAATTGGTTATCAATTAAGAATTATTTTTATTTTATTTTATTAGATGATGAATCTAATGGAGCGTATATAGCTTTAGTTATACAAAAAGAAACTTAATAAGATTGATCCAAGTTTAGGGCTATAAATGAATCTGGCTTGAAGGAACAAGCTGCTGTTCATCTTCATTCATTTATTTTTAATCTATTGGTATTCAGTTTGTTTGTTAAGCATTTTTAACACAATGCTTTAATACATTTTTCGAGCTTGGTTCAATATCATTTCATTTAAATTAAATGAATTTTTTTATGAACAATATATTCATGAACGCATAATAGAATGTTTTCATGAACAATAAACAAACAACCAAGGTTTAGGTTTAAGTAATTTTTTTTTTGCTTTTGATATAATTTGTTTTTAAGTTTAAATATAAAATAATAAAATAAAAATATTATCATAAATAACTAAAATAAAACATAAAAGAATAATATTATTGAATTATAATTGAACAATAAGTGAGCTTTAAATGATCTTTAAACAAACTAATAAATGAGCTTTAAATGATCTTTAAACAAACTAATAAATGAGCTTTAAAGGATCATCTATGGGATTTCACATGTACATAAACAAACTGAACATGCATTGTTTGAACTTAGCTTATTTAATAAACAAACATTAAAATTATGCTCATAGTCATTTATTTAGTTAAATAAACAAATATAAATAAACTGAAATCGAATTGGTAACAATCTATCAAAAACTTTGTTCATTTATAACCCTATCCAAGTACAAATCCATATCCTTATGAATTAGGTAGGGAGAATATCAGGTCAAGCATTGCAGGGTGATTACTCCTACATCGAATGAGAAAGGAAAGGTCTTTGGGCATATGAGTCCATGCACTGCACATCCCATATGACATATCTTTTGGGAAAATGGTAATAAGCAGCAATCAGTTTAAGATTAAGAACCATTAAAATGCAACAATCGGAACTTTCCCTTAATAATTAAGCTTTTTCAAAATTACTCAATAAAAAATATCTATTTTATCCTGCTTTAGCATAGTTAGGAGTTGAAAATATAGTATAAATATAGTCAAGTGCTTAAAAATTACTCAATTTAAGTTTTAACTCTCGATCAAAAAGTTAAGGTGGTTTTGCTATAGTTGTGGTGGTTGGTATTATGGCTACGGCAATATTTGATACTTTTCTTATTGGAGCAATCCTTTGGTGGAATGGGAAGACATAGTGCAGTGGAAAAGGTAACTAAAGAATTATCAATGCTTTAGGTTACATCAGTGCTTCAAGAGTTTGTAACCTTGTAATGGAAGTCTAATGTTGGCTTTGCATCTATTTCTTATTTGTTTTTTAGTGGGAGCCAAATATTTTTGTTTTTTTTCATGTTTCATAAAGGTGATAAGAGTTAAGAATGATTTAGAGTCTGTCTTTTGTATGAAAGTTTAGAAGTTATTTTTCCTTGTAAAATATCTTGCCTTGATTTTGTTCCACTAGCCCTGTTCCTAGCTTTATTTCTTTTAGAATATTAATAATTTTTTCCTTGGCTTAGCAATATATATGTATAGATAAAATGTTAAATGCATAAATAATTGTTAAATATAAAACTTGCATTTAATCCATATATGATTAATAAAATGAAGTTCTATTAGATTAAACTTTTGATAAACATATGATTGGCCGTATTGCTATATTCATTATTGGATTTCACTAACAAGTGCCATAAGGGCAATTCTTTAAGGTTCCTAATTTGTAATATATTAATTTAATGTATTAAAAATGATGAACAAAGTTATGAGCAATTGCATTTACTACAATATTATTATCAAAAATAGTACATTAATTAACCTTAAAGAATGCTCTAAAAGCACTCGTTAGCAAAACCCTTTGTTATGCAATATATATAAATTTTCTAGCATCAAGCTGCATACTTTCGCTTGTTTTTTTGTATAAGATTTATTGTACCATATTTTTGCATCTTACTTTACTACTCTAAAATAATTATTTGAAGATTGCAATATTATTTAAACAATCAATCAGGTGATTTTTCAATGCTTGCCAATTGTGTAAATTGGATTTTGGAGGCAAGGAAAAGTCCTTGTAATATTTTTTATTTTACTTGCACTATTTTGTCAGGTAACTCTAAAATAGTAAAAATTGCTCCCTATTTTCGTTTGTCCTTCCAAATGTTAGGGCTTTAGAAATTGTAGGAGATGAACAAGTCACAGTTTGACTCACAAAGAGAAACGATATAGGAGAGAATTATGTTCCTCGCTCTAACCTTCTTTAAGCAAGAAATTAAAACTCACAGTCAAACTGTTGTCAATCAATAAGATTAATGCGGGAATTTTAACACGTAATCTTGTTTTGAACATAATAATGCAAAGATCAATTGCTTCTTCATCATTTTATTTATCACGAATCCCTGCCTGCAGATTGTACGGTATATTTGTGACTCTCGATAACCAAACCACAACATTTACCCCACAAAATTTTCAGAAGAAAAATGAATTTGACACAAAAGATTTGAACCTTATTTTATTAGAGGCTGAGAAGAAAATGAAATTCATTGGTTCAATCAAATTCGCTCCTCTTCATTGAAATAAGAAAGAGGGGGAGAAAAACATTGTAAGGTTCATGCAATTTATTCATTACAATGTTCTTTGCATCTTTTTTTTTTTTTTTTGGATAATTAGTTCGTTGCATCATTTAACCGTATTAGTATGACATTTTCCTTTCAAGGTAGTTATGATTTTCATACAATCAAAATCATATTTTAACGATCAGCGTATAGCATATTAATTATAATGCGTAAAAAAGTTTCACAAAATGAACAAAGAGCAAAGTGGTGTTCTAAGGGCATGGGAAGCCACGATGCGCAAAACACAAGCAGCAAAAAAGCGTGCAAATAGCATTTTTGGAGCAACATCTATGGCAAATGTAGTGGATGATGATCTTGATGATGATAATGATAGACGTGTTAGCATATCTGGGGAAGCATACTTCGCAGAGAAAATTCTTCCAAATGGGGATTATTATACAGGGCAGTGGTATGATAATTTTCCTAATGGACAAGGGAAATATTTGTGGACCGACGGGTGCATGTACTTAGGGGAGTGGCATAGAGGCAAAACTATGGGGAAGGGAAGGTTTAATTGGCCTTCTGGTGCAACTTATGAAGGGGAGTTTAAAAGCGGATATATGGATGGGACTGGTATATATGTTGGATCCAATGGGGATACTTATAAGGGAAATTGGGTGATGAACTTGAAACATGGTCATGGCATAATGCATTATTCAAATGGAGATTGGTATGATGGAGAATGGCGTCGCGGTTTGCAAGAAGGACATGGGAAATATCAATGGCAGAATGAGAACCATTATGTAGGAGAGTGGAAGAATGGTGTAATTTTTGGTAAAGGGACTTTTGTATGGAGTAATGGGAATAAGTATGATGGCTATTGGGAAGATGGTATGCCAAAGGGAAATGGAACTTATCAATGGCCTGATGGTAGTTTTTATGTGGGGAATTGGAGTAAAGATCCAGATGAACAGAATGGGACATATTACCCTTCAGAGTCATCCCTAGCTGCAAATCTTGAATGGGATCCTACAACTGTGTATAACGAGTTGGCTGACTGTAAGATTTGTTTAGGGGAAAGGGTTTCGATTATGCCATCCCAAAAAAGATTGGCAATATGGTATTCAACAAAGGGTGGGGACAAGCCAAGGAGAATGTCGGTTGATGGGAGGGTAAGTGTAGGCATAGAGAGGCCATTTGACAAAATGAGCATGTGGGAGACTGACGGTGACAGCAATGATTTAAGAGAAGTAAGGAGAGAGTTGGATCGCGAGTTGTTAAGTGTACGTCATGATGATACAAACCCTAAGTTTAACCTCGGATTGCCGTTGAAAGCACCAAAGCCAGGAAAAAGACAAGGAGAAACTATATCCAAAGGGCACAGAAACTATGAACTAATGCTCAATCTGCAACTAGGAATCAGGTGGCATTCTCTATATCCAGTATTCTACATTTTAACTTGTTTTTCTCATCTTGAATTATATATATTTTTAAAGCATTTTTGAAGAGACTCCATTAGATAAATCGGAGGAAATGAAGCAACAATCTTATTGATATTAAATTTGACAAACTAGTATCGATTACAGGTTTCGCTAACGTATGGCATAAATATACATTTTAAAATTATCATACTAGGGAAATATAGTTTTCAATATACTAAATTTCATGAAATTAACCATTAACTACGACATTAAATTATAAAATATTACTATAAATAGTAATTTAACTAATCCTAACATGTACTCTAACAACATCGGTGTGAAAGATACTTGAATTTAAACAGGCTATACACTTTAGTAAATATATATATATATATATAAAAAATAGTAAAACATAAAAATTCTTTAGTAAAATTAGTAAAGCACACGACTAGAAACAATTTTACCTGAAAACGAAAAACAAAAATCAAAGCTAATATTATATTTTAATTTAAGAGCTCTGATTAAATTATTTAGAAAAAAATTTTGAAAGCTTTAAAACTACAAATATTGATCTATTTATTAAGTTCTACTAATTTATCAGTTTTGGCATTTAATTTTTCTTTTACATTGCTTTCTATTAGAAACTTACAATGTTCCATGAAAATCACACCTAATTAATTTTCCTCGTAAAAAATACTTAGCAGTAGTTGAAAAGATGGTTTCACTAATTATTATCGAAGAAAAATAAGTAACAAGAAAGACTATAAACATGAATTGATAAAAATAGATTTCTAAAATAAATAATTGTTTTTATAATCGTTTTATAATTTTATGCATTGTACATAAACATAATAAAATATATATATATATAAATGGTTGTACACTTGCATGTATATTTAACTCCCACGTCTCCCCTACTGTTTAAAAGATTAGAAAGTAACATTAGAGTAATGAAACAACGATATAGCGGGCAATAAAGTATTCAAATGAATTTGGAAACTCCATTTGAGTGTGGTGGGTGGAACGATAATACTTCTCCGAGCTAATTGCTTACGTTATGGAAATCCAAAAGCAAGGGGCAATTTGAGACCAATTTCAAACAGTACACTATAAAATTAAATGTTCATTAACTATTTTGTTTGATACCTAGTTGACTAATTCTAATAAAAGCTTAACAAATCAAATCCGAATTAATGTCATTTTTCCTACTGTACTCTAATTTTGGAAGAAATTACATTTTATTTCTAGCTTTTATCAAATTCTCAAAATTGGATAACCTGGTAACTATGTACAGTGTTTGATGTGGAGTTTGTCACTTATTACTAGTATTTGGAGTGATTACACAGGCATTCTGTAGGAAGACCTGCTCCAGCCACAGCTCTTGATCTCAAGGCCTCAGCATTTGACCCAAAGGAGAAAATTTGGACTAGATTTCCTCCAGAAGGCAGCAAATACACTCCTCCCCATCAATCTTCTGAATTTAAATGGAAAGATTACTGTCCAGTAGTTTTCAGGTAAGACATTTTACCATATAAATTATGCAGGATTCTTATTCTTTTACTTTGGCAAGGGTGTTATGATTTCTTATCATTATCACAACATGCCGTTGAACTTTAACATATAGTTTCCAATTTCACGCATATTTAGTTTGTAAATACCCTTTTAAAAGATTATTTTATGGGATTATACGAAGATAGAAAATTATGAAGTGTTTTATTTGCTTAAAATATATGGAATCTTCTTTACTTTAAAGCTAAAGAAATAAATGAAACTGCCTCACTTGATTTTTTTTAGGTGTTCAATTCTCATCTAAGAATTCTTAGACCTACATGTTAAGTAACTCCACATTATAATTTTTCTGAAGGACTTTGAGGAAGTTATTTAAGGTAGACCCGGCAGATTACATGCTATCTATTTGTGGGAACGATGCACTGAGGGAACTATCTTCCCCTGGTAAAAGTGGTAGCTTCTTTTACTTGACGGATGATGATCGATACATGATAAAGACAATGAAGAAGTCAGAAGTGAAAGTAAGTTTTATATCTTCATAGCTATTCTTGTTTGAAACCGATGCCAATTGTTGCAAATTTAGGTCAATAATTGTTCTTGACTTGCTTTATAGGTGCTTTTAAGGATGCTTTCAGCTTATTATAACCATGTTCGATCCTTTGAGAACACTTTGGTAATAAAATATTACGGCTTGCACTGTGTAAAATTAACTGGACCGACTCAAAAAAAGGTTAGTAAACAAGATTGTCGTACTATCCAACTAATTTTTGCAAAAAATCTGTCGAGAAAAAATTTTTAACTTAGTAAAGAAAGTTGCATGAAATGATGTTTTATGTGTTGTTAGAGAATTATTTTTAGTAATTACAACAGTTTTTAAATGAGGCAAATGTTTGGCTTGTCTATCCAGGTGCGATTCGTTATTATGGGGAACCTCCTACGCTCCGAGTACATAATTCATAGACGATTTGACTTGAAAGGATCTTCTCTAGGGCGCATAACAGAGAAGCCTGAGTCCGAGATTGATGATACTACTATACTGAAGGATCTTGATCTTAATTTCATATTCAAACTGCAAAAAGCTTGGTTTCAAGAGTTTTGTTGGTGAAGTATCGTTTCCCCATTTTTTCCCCCTTTCTAGATGCTTTATTCCACTAGCTTGACATTAAAGTAAATAAGCATGTTTAGTAACTACATATAGCACTTAGTTTTGGTTGCGAGTCTCTGTTTTTTTTTTAATTTTGCTTCAAAATCCTTTCAACCATGGATTATAAAAACTAAACATTGTTTATAACTTGTTTTCCTTTTAATCTTTCTTCATCAACTACATTGACCATCCATATACATTTCTTACGCAGGCAAATAGATAGGGATTGTGAGTTTCTCGAACAAGAGAGAACTATGGACTATAGTCTTT